>CAJNOQ010000255.1:0-59216 GCA_905250885.1 Didymodactylos carnosus
CCTTAAAAATCCTCCATGACTCCACAGAGGATCCTGCCGGGACCCCGTGACAGGACTCCTGCTGACTCCTGTAGGACTTTTTTTCCAGGACTCCTGCGGGAGATTAATCAGGAGTCTCGACTAGGGTATGACTGTCATAAATAAAAAATAAATGTAAAGAGAATTTTTCACTCAAGATCTTGAAATTTCTGTTCTTAAGATCTTGACTGCTTGGTGTTTTAACCCAAGATTTCGGATACAAGAAGTTTCACTATGGATGTTTATAGATTGTTTAAACTTTTTGTAATTGTCAATTGTGAAAAATCTTTCCATTCGAGCATCTGAGAAAGAACGACAAATCGTCATATTAGCATTTCTTTCTGCTATAGTCCCATTTTTCTCAGATGTACTTCACATTTTCAGATACTATATTTCCATGAAAGAAGTTTGTTGGTATCAATTCTTTACATTTATCTTACCTTAGTGAACGATGACAAGACACAATAGCGATTCTTTCGAAATGATTAACTTTTGGATGTAAATATTGTGTAAATAGTTACAGATTATATTGTTCAGTTAGAACAAATGATATGTGAGGGCTTTTTTTATGTTGCACCCTCGCATTTGAATATATGGATATGTGTGTACAAATTATAGGATTTCATGAACTTAGAAGGAAAGAAGAATGAATTTAAAGTAAATATGAAAATGGACTTTTTTATTGTACAACAACAAAAATAAAATGCTTTTTCTCTGGCACTCTTTTGTATGTTTTCTTTTGTTTTTAGCAATTGGTTTTAAAATTGTGATAACAAGTGAACATGTAGTATACATAGAAAGAGAAGAAGCAAAAAGCAGCAAGGGAGAAAAAATGAATATTCATCTAAAGCTTAATGTAAGACAAGACCATAGTAGAAGAAGAATAGAAAAAGCAGTTAAAAAGCAATGATAGTTATCGGTCGTAATTTACAATTAGAGATGATAATTATGATCAGATCTTAAAAATATTTCGTGTCTCTTACTCAATTCTCATGGCGATAGATGAATCCGACTGTTTTCTATCAGATATTGATAAAATTTCTTCAAAAATTCGGTTAATAAATGTCAATGCACCAGTGAGCACAAAATCGATATCTATATGTCTCGATAGATTTGATAGGATATCGTAACTAACGCGATATGGTAAAGTGTTACATCCCTAGTGAATGTACTTGGTACAAATACTTGATTGCTTGATGAGCACTTGGCAAGTACTTGAGTAAGGATTTGCTAAGTGTCGTTTCCTGACTTGCTTCAGCGAAGTATTTGGACAAGTCAGTCCATCTTTCCTTTTGCATTGACCAGTTGTATATAAACACCGCAATATCAATCATCATACACTTATAAAATAAGCTTATACATTTCTATTGAGTTGAACAAACTTAATAACCGTGCATGTATTTGCTCTACAAAAGTAGAGTATAGCTCCAGAATATGTATAATAAAATACAAAATAAAAATAAATAGAACAAATACTTGACTGAAGTTTTTCGAGTGAATTTACTTGCATTGTGTCGACCAAGTACGTACATTTTAGTTGTCAAGTACTTTCTCAAGCACTTGACAAGTAAATTTACTTGGAAAAGTCCACAAATATTGTCCTCATTACTTAAGTACTTGGCTCAAGTACATTCACTAGGAGTCGTATCGGTTAAAAATCGACGTTTTTCTTCTATTGTGATTGCTCGATAAGAGCCACTATTGAACTATCCCGCGGAACCAGTTATGATTGATATATCTTTATCATTGAGTTATTGTAAAAACCATAAGTTCTAGATAACTGAAGCTGTTCCCATGGTGTCATGGATGCCATGCTACACGAGACGTTGATATTGTGCCTTAGTAAAAGTACATCGAAAAAGTAAAGAAAAACTTGGAAAGCTTTCAAAGTTATTTTCTAAAGTAAAATTCCTAATGAACGATCAGATGACTTGATTAGAGCTCTGACCAAGACACCTGTAACCTACACTCAAGATACATTTTCTGTAATAAGCAAGAGCAGCATATTCAATATTTTTATACGTCTCGTATTACTAATCAAATCTGGTCTGTTTACATCGACATGTATTCAAAATTCTCACGCTAAAATATTCATGAATATTTAACTCTATAAAAGCTAGTTTTTGTCACCCCTACTATACTCAATTCCTCCAGATTATTCTCAACACATCAAATATACGCCAAAAACGCTTAAGCACAGTGGGCAAATTTGGCTAGACCCGTGGATTTCTTGAAAAGTACTACGAAAGTCTCTAAACGCTCTTTTGTATAGGTTTTTGCATGTGCTCTTGTCAATGGCATGGTTTTCAAACTTTCAAAGTATGTCGGTAGGATTTGAAAAACCAGTACGAGCATACTTTGAAAGCTTGAAAGCCATGCCATTGAAAAGAGCACATGCAAAATCTATACAAAAGAGCGTTTAGAGACTTCCGTACCACTTTTCTAGCACATATCCACCTGCCGAGTCAAAATTGCGGTGTACATAAGCAGTTACGCTAAAACAGTCGTCTTACACTGGATCGAAACATTTTTTGTTCAGAAATACTTCATATGCACATCATTCAATGCACTTTCAAATATTACATTATGTTTTAATAAAAGTGTTTCTGAATCAAGAAAAGTAGATTTTATCTAGAAAACCAAGGTTTTTTGAAAATCCCATGGTCCAGTCCCGAATCGTTCGAGCTATTTTGGGCTAACATCATATGTGTACTATTAGGAGATGGACACTTTGAACAAATTTCATCGAATTTGGAGGTTGCAAAAAAAAATGGAAAGCTCATTATACTGCACACGTTTCTTCGGAAAACGTTTAGGGTAGATAAAAAGATTATTTTCTCTGCCGAAGTATCCAAACAAAAAAACATTTTTATGGATCGAGTGGCCTACTTTTAGAACACGTATGGTTTTTGCAGAAAATATTTTCTGGTTTCGAAAATAAAGCCTTCTAATCTCACACCACTAAGTTTTTCGGTAAAAGGTTCCACCAAGATAGCTATGCATGTTTCAATCACCATTTTGTTTTACATGTCCATATACTACATATACATCTCTCATTCTTGAAAAATAACAAAGTTTTTCGCTAAAATGCAAGAGACTCTCTTAACATACACAAGATTGAATCGTCTGCTACACAAAAGTACCATGTTGATCACTCGCAGATAGCCTATTCAAAAATAATTAATTGAAAATCGCTTCAAATATGTGAAAATATGCTATTTGGGTATACCCTAAGTAAATACTTTTAGGGAGTTCCCAGTTACTGAGAATATCTCATCAGAGTACCCGCAAGGTACCTTAACGTACTCAAGTACCTAAATGTACCTAAGACATAATAGTGACAGGGTACTTTTTTGGGTACTTGACGCTCAGCAGTCCCACTAGGGTAGTGATATCTAGCCTGTTGACAGAAATACAATATTCTCTTTACAACATTACTACCCAACGATTTATCACCAACAACTCATTTTAATGCCGGACGTTCAATACATATCACCGATATCGAAGAGACCAATTTAGTCCATGTTGTATAACATACAAGTTCGTTATATTTGCTGTATAGACTCTATTTGCCGATGAACTACATAGAAAGACATTAATTATAAGTGTTATTCTCCTTCTTTCACAAATGCTGCATCTGTTCCTAATTCATCGTCAGCTTCATGTAATTATTCACTTTTTTATTCACATTTATCCATTGCAATTTCTTCAAGATTTTGATGAAAAAGTTCGACAAACAGTGGCTCCTGACACATTCTTTTTATTCAAAAAGATCATAGTTAGAAAAAGCACATAAAACTTCATATAAAGACTACCAAAAACGTTTCATATTAGAGCATCGCTTTGGGAAATTTCTGTAATGTTTTGCGTTTAATGGTGCAACAGTTTTTGAAAATCGAGCTTATCATCGGTAAACTAAAACAAACAAAGCTTTTGTTCGAAATTTAAGGCAGTAATCATTTTCAGCATAGGCGATTGCCTATAAATAGACATTTTTCGCATGATTTTTTAAAAAAATATTTTCAAATTTATTAAGGAAACCTCAGACACTAAAACTATAAGATTACAAATCCCCAAAACTAAGACAATAGAAATGTTAAAAACGACGATTTATATCAAAGGTCAGCACGGGTCGGGCTAATGAATGTTAAGAGTAGTCGATTTAGTCTCGAGTCAAAAAGTATTTTCATAGAGACTGGATTGAAAATTTTTCTTGGATAACATAACAGAAGAAGCAGTCTAATCGAGTTAGTAACACTTTATAAAGCACCGAACCAGAGAAAGTTTAGGAATGGTTGGACCAAATTGAGCTCGAGCCGAAAGCTTTCGTCATCGAGGCGGATCTCTGATTTACATACGGGGACGTGAAAACAACCCAAAAAAAGTGGGTAAACATTTTAATAAAAGCCTGCATTCTTTGATGATTTTTGAACACAAAAATGCCTGGACACAAGTTGTAATCGTCGATAATGCTGAACCTATCAAAATAACTGGTGGTTTTTTCAACAATTTTGTTATCGATTGTAAGTATTCAATGACGAGCAAATAAATTAATGACTGAATTCATGTAGAAGTCTGTTCTAATAAAACTTAAATAACCTTGAAGGGTTTAAAGTGAACTATAACTATATTCGATTAATGTGGTCCCTTTTACATAAAATGGTACAGACACATTCAAGGGTCATTATTGGATAGGCCAGTCTTGGTTTGATCAACACGAATGAATAGAAGCAGACCCGTCTTTGACATAGTTAAAAATTCGAAAAACATATATATTATTTAACCAATTTTGCATATTTCAATTGCAGAAAACAGCAGTACTAAAACTTGTATTATTCCATACCTCTGCTGAATATAAAAAGTTCAAAACGTATTTTATGCTTTCATTTCCTATAATTTTGTTCATTTTCACAAAAATAAATAAATTAACGAACACCGAAAACAAGAAAAATAAGAGAGAATAAGGAATTAAATCCAACCTACACAAACACACACACACAACAAAAATACAACAAAAAGAGGATAAAACAGAATAATTTTTTCATTATGACAAATATAGTGGCGTTTTTAAGAATAATTTTTTCAACGAAAAAAATAGCAAACAGTTAAGACAGAATTCTAGTAACGCTTTTTTCTTCTATATACAAAAAAGATTACATTAACAGCATGCGAGAAGAATACTAATATTAAGAGTTTCAAGCAAAATACATAAGAATACTTTCAGATACAGATAAAAAATAATACCCATCAAATTTGATAATCATCGGAATCAACAGAATCTTCGAGTACAGATTTTTGCCAATGTTTTAAACGTTGATCAAGAATAGTTTGCCATACAGTTTGGAAACATTTATTTGGATAACGAATTCGATATGGTGATTGAGGTTTTTGACGTAAAAATATTAAAGTATCACACACTAAAATAGTAAAACAAAAATGATAGATGGAAAAAAAAATACTATATATTTATCTAATTGAAATAACTTACGTTGTTCACTAGCACGAAAATCGATAATATCTGATAATAACAATGGTTCACAAATAACTTGAAGGCCATTGTCATCAACCGAATTTTTCGATGTAAATAATAACATATCATTCAACAATAAACACCATGTCTAGAGAAAATAAGAATAAAATAAATGTAGAAGTTGTATACAAGTATCAAATTTTTCGAGAGAATGATATGCACTTCTCCACTTACATCGATGTATGTCTTCGTTTCATTTTGTAATAATAGAACACCCGAAAAGATAACATGGCGATTTTTACCAATTAATGATATTGGCTAAAATAAAACAAAATATTTATTAATCAAATCGTATAAATGATAATAAAAGAATTTACTTTAATATTCGGAGGAAATTGTAATCTATTTTGTAATTCAACTATTTCAGCATCTTCTGGTTGTTGTTGTTGTTGTTGTTGTTTTGTTGGCATTGTCGATGATAATGAATTTGTGGCACTGTTCAATGTCATAGTTGTAGAAAACTGATTTACATTTGAATTTTCAATAACACGAGAAGCACATTGTCGTAGTTCTATAAATAAGAAAAATTGCTTTATAAACAATTTAATTTGATTATTTAGTGTCCACATACCTTTTAAAACATGTAGTAAATAATTAGCATCATTTGGATTTTGACAATTTGAACATAATGAATCTAAGTGTTTTGATAATGTTTCAATATGTTTTAATGGTATTTGTAAAAATTGTTCAAGTGTTAATTTATGTTCATTGTTAATATTTTGAATAAAACGTTGAAAACTCGAACATTTTTCTAATTGTTTTAATGTATACAAGGCTTCCACGTAACCATGTGAATATGTTTCAAATGCTTCACAAATAATTTGAACTTTTTCGTAAAATAATTTACCAACATGTTCAACAAGAGTAGAATTTGATATTAAACGAAGTTTATTTAATTGATAACGAGATATTGCCAATATCTAAAAATATAATACATTAAACTCATTTTCAACAAAACGTTCTTCAGTATAATATTTGACTCGAATTTCTTTTACATATCACGAAGTTCCTTTTTCTACAAAAAATGAATTAACAAAAAGTGTCTATTTTGTTACCTTTTCAATATTTTGAAATAACCTTGAATGTTCTTGTGAGGAAATAAGATAATGTTTCAATGGTCTCGCATATAATTGTACACCTAAATCTAATTGTGCTATAAACATTTCTTCTAATTCAATTAATTTTAATGCATCAAAACGATAGGATTCGGACAATACATTCTAAATAAAAATAAATACATTATCACTAACTGATAAAGAGTCTAGGCTATATAACACTTACTAATCGATTATTGTCATTTTCAATGTCTGAGTGTGGTGTACTTTCTGAACGATAACCAATATCTGAATCACCATCACCCGAATCATAATTATCAATCGGAGACATTAGTAATGAATTTTTTGTTGTTTCAGGTCGACGATGTTTAACGATATTTTTATTATAAATAGGTTGCTGAAGAATATACTGTTCACTTCTTGATGATGAAGAATTAGCCGACATTTTATCAGATGAGCAAAATGCATTATTATTTTCATCGGATGATTCCTCTTGATCAGTTTTAAATAAAAGTAATGATGTTTCAGGTAATAACTGATGTTGTTCAACAGAATTTAAAAGTACTTTATCCGGAATTGTTGTCAATACTAAATAACGACGATAAAATTCTAATCTAATGGGATATTGAAGATTTCTAGAGAGAGAGAAAACATAATTATTTAAAGATAAAAATTAAAAATGATAACATACTTCATAAGTTTCATAACAGCTTTCGGTTGAGCACGGGTCACATTTTTATCATTTATTTTCACTAATATATCACCCGGCTGTGGACGAGTAGAAGTTGAATGAAGAAATGATGAACGATGTTGAACAGAAACAACTGTACAAGGACAACCCAAGCCAAACTGAATTTCATCGCGATCATGTACATCGACCTTAAAAAGATCAATGAAATCATCAAATAGAAGAACACGTAAAAAGTACCGAGATAATCAAAGATTGATTTACACATGCTTGACGCTATTCAACAGAATCATTCTGATCGAACTAATTTAACAGTTTTCGTCGGCCTGAACGATATCTTTTTAAAAAAAACCTAATTTTACCTTTAATAGAAATCCATTTAAACTATTTCCATAATTCGTTGGCGGATATGTTTGATGATCATCATGTTCGCGTGATTGTTGACATTTAGTTCTCGACGAAGATGTCCACTGGTATTTGGCTATTTTAATATTTAATGCCATACGTTTGCGTTTGCCAATATTTTCCGGTAATAAACAATACCATTTACATTTTGATGACTAAAATTAATCCAAAAAATCTTTTTTGCAGAATTGTTTATTCTGAACAAAAAAAGTGTTGCGTTCTGTATGTTTTGACACATCGTACCACGCACCTTCGTCTCAGCCGAATAGTCCTCTCTTGTCTCTCACACATATACACAGATAGACAGAATTTAATAGAAGACACTAAAAGAACTTTTTTTTAATTAATGAGTGAATATTCATCATGTCATTATTCACACTCATTGAGGTAATATATTTAAACGCATTTTTGATAATGTGTCAATCAAAATAGATCACATTCATTTTCAATTGGTTGAGTATCAAAACACTGACTTTTTAAGTACGATCAGATTTGGCACAAATTAAAGAACAGGATTTGAAGGTTAGGAACGTTTCCTCAATACTTGAGCTGAGAGTTCATCTGAAATAACTCAGTAGTCTCCAAGTGGAAACTGTTTTTCGAGAGCAAGTATAGTACCCTTCGCCGAAACTATGAATAAATAGATATTCAGTTTCAGCAATGTGAAAGGAGGAACTGGAATTTTTTCAGATTTCTTCAACTATTTTACGAAATAATTATAAATATTCTTACCATCGTGCTTTTCGTGAATGTTCTCATATTGAATGACATACAACCAAATAGTTCAGCTCTAAAATTTAAAAAAGAACTTCATTTATTCCTGGTCAATTGTATTTACGAAGAGAAACGAACTAAACGAATCATGTGCAACATATCCTTTAGTTCTAGTCACTATGAATCATTTCTTTTTCTTCTTTTCTCGTACTATACAATAGACGAGAGAGAGAACTATCGAAACGTTATAATATAACAGATGGCAGACAGGACAAAGAAAAGATAGTCACTGTCCTAATCTAAAAATTAGATCTGAATATAGATCTCTAGACGGATATAAAGTCTCCTAGAATAAAAGATTTTTTTTTTTTATTCATCTTATTGTGGTTCCTTATCACGTAAAGACACGTATTCTCGTAAAGACACATGTCTAAAACTAGTGTTCAAGGCACTGAAGATTGTTCTGAGTCAAACACTTTCTTTTAGAATGTCAAGGGGTGCAAACGAATGTCAAAAAATTCGTGTTCGAATAAATCTATTAGCGAATAAAAATAGAACAGTAAAGATATCAGAAATCTAGATAGACTTCATTTTGTACGTCTACTAAACGTTTGCTGTTCATAGAATTACCACCTCAACACTAATTTCCCTTAAAAAAGAAAACACTTTATTTAATTAACGAAAAGCGGACATGTCCATCAAATGCAAATTCTAATAAACAAAGTTTTGATCGTGTTGAAGAAGACATAGGTTGAATTATCGATAAAGAAGAGAAGTAATTGCTGAGATACTTTAAAAAAATAAATCGATTGAAAAACGAGCGGAGAAGTTATCTGTTAATTTTTCCGAGTCGATCTCTGCACAGATACTACATTACCTTTGCTAACTAACGATTTCATACAGACTAATGAGATAACTAAATACATAAACATTTTATGGGAATTCTTCTTCACATGTGTTACTATAGAATAAGAGACGAAAAGTAACAGAAGATGTAGATGGATATCAATACACAATTACTATCACCTATTATCTCTCATATACACACATGAGAAACCCGAAATAGGTGATAAAAACAATCTTCTCTCTTTTTCGTTGAAAGCGATTTGTATAAGAGTAGCAAAATGAAGAAGATTTTGTATGTGAATATCTGTATAAGCCAACACTTTTTAATTGTTTTGTTTATGAGTGATATAATAAACTGTTATAATGTGCAGAATAAACATGCAAGAAGAAATCTCCGAAAAAAAGAAGCCTGAGGATATACAATAGAGCCATAGTAACTTACTTGGAATTCGATAATTGATTGTAAACAGAAATGGTCAATCGTTTCAATGAAGTATGTTTCGATAGTGGACTATAAAAAAAAGACAGTGATTGATACCTTAAAAAAAGATTTTCTAGAAAAAAAATACACCATTCTCTTGTTTGTCTAATCTGTTTCTCAGCCCATAACATCTTATAGTAGCTTTTTTATCGGAATTTCGAGAATAAGACTGAATACTTACATTTCAAATTTTTGATCATAAACTGGTGAATCTGATTTTTTTACAATTTTTGAATATTGTTCATATTTTGGTGTTGTCGGAGATGCTGGTATTGTCAACTAGAATAAATGTTAAAAGTGAAGATATGAGATTTATAATATTCTTATAATACTTACTTTTACAAATGTATCGTACAATATTTTTGTTGTTGATTCATTAGTATGGGGAGTACGTAACTGTCTGGCACGTATTACTAGAATATAAGATAAGTAAAATAAACATTATACATTTGTATGCCACGTGGTACTCTAAAGTTTATTTAAGCCTAATTAGAGTGTTTAATTAAATAGCGACCGATAAGATAATAAAATACAGAGTGTTGAACTTAATAAGTATAAGTTACCAAATTATGTTTCTCTCTCTCTTCCTCTTTCTTTTACCAATTTTTAGTAATGATCGATGGCAAGTCTTACTCTTCATTGTTATTAACATAAATTCACATAAAAGAAATATATACAGATATCCTGACTCAATTTATGTTCATCATAATATTCTATAGTTAATATGTTTAACTTAAAATCAAATATTACGTGTTGATTTTAATCCGAATGTTTTGTGTACAAGTCAAGCTGACAAGATTTGTTTCTATAATAAAAAGTAATATGTGTTATACCTGAAATGTTTTGTTTTAGGTGAAGTAATCGTGGCAAGTCAAAATAGTGAACTAATATTTTTACACGTTTCATCCGTGTGTATATACAGTCCGCTACACAAAACAGCTGGTTATTAACAATTAAACGATTGAAAGAAAAAAAGCATGAGTACGATAGGTCTATGATTTAATTATCAATTTGCATATACAATTGAAACAGCTTGACTTGTATTTCCTGCGTTCATTTCAAATAATTAATAGATGACCTAACAGCAATATCTTATCATTTTATTTTTTTATTTTTATATAAAATCATAATAGTTCATTTATAGTAGTGAGAACAGGCAATAATAAAAAAGAAATAGAAATCTGAGGTATATATTATCTGCTACGCACGCTCAAAGTTGGGAAGTTAGAGAGAAATATAGAAATATGGGCTGAGTAGAAAAGTTTTATGGAAAAGGTATTATAAATACTTTTTTCGTTGATTACATCATGAAGAGAATAGGAGATGCGATAAATTAAAGTTTCCTGGAAAAGTATTATAAACAAAAAAGACTTGTCTAATGCACTAGTTAGAAATCTGAATGATAGTGTTTTAAGTACAATCAGACAAATATTTTATTAATGAAAATCTGTTGTTATGTGTATATTCTCTCTAAGGATCATTTCGATTTGAAAAAATCATTTATTTTCTATACACATTGTGTTAAAACACCTTCAGCTTCCTATTATGTTATGTCTTACCGTGAAAAGTCAGAAGATCGTCTGTCGTTTGAAATGCGATGCATAATGATCCTAGAATAGAAAAGATTAACGTTTTTATATATATATATATATATATGTAAATAGTATGATTACATAATCAACTCTTGAATTAATATTATCTTTTTGGTGAGAATATATGAATAATATGGAAATTCGTTTCACTTCTCTCCATTATTTAATGAACTCATCATGTAGTGACATAACTTGGTACCATATGACACTCAGTAAAACTCAATATAGACCCCGAAGAGCAAAAAATTGAAGCACTTCCCTTGAGAAAGAAGTTTAAGTGCGAACTTACTCATAAAGAGAGAAAACTATTGAAAAATACTTCATATTACTGTACAGATCAACTTCGAATACAAGAGACGTTCTAGTAAATGCATCCGAACGAAGTATCACCTTCAAATTTCTTGTAGTTTCTGTTTTCTAATATTATCTTGAAGTCTTATGTCTAACAGGAAAAAAATTACGTATATCACTAAAAAATTTGTTCTACTATATGATCGATCATATTTACCTAATTTTTCTTTTATCTTTGGTTTTATTTCTTGTGTTATTGATAGCGGTGGATGTACATTTTCTTTATTAATGTTTTCTTCGTCTTGATCATCATCATTCGATTCTTTTAGACTTGTACTCGATTTTATTGGGGATGTACAAGGTAAACACCTTGGTAATTTTCGTCGTTTGACATAATCAACAAATTGTTCAGTGAACGTTCGTTTATTTGAATTTTTATCGGCACAACAAATGTTCATTATTGCATTATCATGCATGAATATTACAATTGAAGGATTATCCTGCACAATAGAAAGTAATATGTAAATACAAGATATAAGTTCTATTTACATGTCTTTTCTTTCATCACTAATAGAAGAAAAAAAAAACGTTCTCTTTTTTTGCATTCTCTTTTAAATTCTATTTGCTCGCACAAATAATTCTACCAATAAGAAATCGACTATCGATGCGTTTCACATATCGTATAACTAACTAATAAGTCATTAGAGAATTAATTAAACTAATTATAGTGATGTGTTATTCAATATCTTTCTTACCTTTATTCCTTTATTTCTATCGTGAATAATTTCATCGTTATTATTATATCCTAGAATGAGACGATGAAACAGCATGTCATTGTAATGAAAACTGATTATTATATGGATAAGTTTGCATCCATAGAAGATCAGCCACAGGCAGCTATAACATCAAGCCAGCAAGTAGCCTAACCTTTATGAATGTAACAAAAAGAAAGAGAGATCTAAATACAAGTAAACAATTTGAGGAAATTATTGTGAAATGATATCCAGCCAATAGTAGCTAATGTAAGACAACTAAAGCATGAATCAACTTCGTAGCAGTGATGGATCCAGAAAAACATTTTCGGTACTGACGGATTTGGACAAAAGAGGAAGTTTAGCAACTTTGCTTAGGAGTTTCTAGACGACACGATTTTTAGTTCTTTTCCTTTATTATTATGTTGCACAAGAAGGAGAGTATAACAGTGTGAAATCAAAAATTTCGGTGCTGGCGGCCGGCGGCACCCTAAATCCCCCACTACTTCGTAGTGCTTAAATTAAAGAACTCGAACTTTAAAAAAGGTATGATGTTACTTGCTATTTGATTCAAACAAGATACACATTGAATTTTGACTAACTTAAAAAACAACTGTGAATATCACAAGAAAAGAATATTATTTCAAATCAATCCTTTTTCCGAACTATTTTTATTTAAAAGTATATCTTACCAAGTAGAGTATGCCGTAATTTCTTAATAAAGTTCATTTTCAAATTGTGACTATTTCAAAACGTTGTAAGTTATGAACAACATATAATAGATATTTTAATCTCTATCTATATTCATCAGCCAATAGTCAGTATTACTGATTGTATTTTTTCTCTCTCTCTTTCGCACCATCATACCAGACGCGACACGATAATGATTGACACAGTTGGATACTAATCAGACGACAGTCAAAATGATTATTTCAGCACACACACACACAATAACATTGAAAAGTAAGATCATTGTGTGAGAAACTGGTGAAGTTATTAAATATAAACTGGGGCTTTGTATGCCATTTGAGAGTGAGCAGAAGGTTCTTCCTTTTGTGAAACATAATTTCCTTTTCTATTTTTTTTTTTGCTTTCACTTGTCAATCAGTATATGCGTGTAACTGTGTACTATACTTTGGATTATGTTACACAACGATTAAATCATTTAACAAGTTGAAATTAAAAATCTAATCGCTTGTCACATGATGCCATCGATGGAAAAAGGTAATGATGAGAGGCGCTGTCTATTTATTATATACCTCAGGAAATACCTACTTTTATTGAAAAGTTAATAATATTTTACACCCACCCACACTCAAAAAATGATCGATCATTTTTACAGTTCTAAGATTGTAAACAGTGCAACAGTTAGCTATTGCCATAAAAACCTATCAAATATTCAACATTCAATCTTCAATCAGTACAATATTTTTTATTCTAATACAAAATTTTTGTTTATTTTCAAATTCAGTAGTATTTTAGAGCGTTCTATATTATAGACAACATAGACCAGATATTTTAGTCTCTATAGTTAATATTAAACTCGTTTTTAATATATAATATGTTGGTGAGTTTCACAAAAAACTATGATCTTAATATATTTCATCTTTCTTTTTAATAAGTATGTCGTTGTGACTGTTTGCGTTTTTATTTTCTACTCTACTCCTCTGTTATTCTATCTATTAAAATAAACTACTCTTCAACAAAATCAGCTGTTTTTGGTTCTGTTTTTTTTCTATCTTAAGAATATGATCAGTTATTCTCAAGCGTAATTCTGTGTTTATTTTTCACTATGAAAAGAATAACATTTGTGCTTATTCAATACATAGAGACATATGTACAATAGTCTCTTATTTATTGCTCAACAAATTCTAGTATCTTATTAATTAATTACAAAAAAATAAAGACATAAATTTCAATTCATTTACTAAATAAATGTCTAGTTTCATTCTATCCATTTTGCTAAATAAAATAACTCAAAATTAGAATAATGAGCGTATTGTGTGTCTATTAGCAATAAGAAGTTGATGATAGATGTTTTTTTATATTGTTTAGTATCTAAGGAATGATATTAAACTATTGATATTTGTCCAAAATTTCATTAATGAAACAACAGACAAGTGTGAAAATAAACGAACATCCAAAACAATATTCTTTTTCGTGTTAACAGTGATCACTATCTATCGTTTTTTCTAAGAAAATCATCATTCTCTCTGTGCCCTGCAGAAATACATAAAAGTAACCAGTCAAAGCGATATGTTTGCATAGATATGTCTTGTCAAATGACACACTCATAATTCTTTTTTTTTGATGAATGTTAACGATATGCAGCATATATATATATTGTTTACTGATGAACTACTAACCAATATTTAGAACAATGATTAACACGTGTCAATATGCAACTATTCATTATCAGATAGGTAGCACACATACTATCGTGATATTTTCTTATATTTCATAATCACATTGAAACTGATCTTTGATATATGTAAAATTAGAATTAAAAAGAGCTGACTAATCTGATGAATGTTTGTTGAAAACTGACTCAAAATCAAAGTACAGAATGTTTAGAAAACTAATAACTAATAAACGATAAACTAAAAGATGACTTCATTCGCATTCCTTACATTAAACATCATTTTTGTATTGTTACTAAACTATATAATCAAATGAGTAAAATAATACTAATACTTACTATTGCACAAAAAACAGTTATCGATAATAGACTAATAGAAAAATATTTTCTTCGATTTAAAAATTAATGCATTCTAATACGGTAAGCTAATTCTACTTAGTCTGAGTTTTCTCTAAACATCTATTATTTCAACAACAATTTATACTAATTTTGTATTGTACATACAGCAATAACGATATGCTATACGTACTCAAAAACGTTTTCCTAATTGCTCTTGAAGATAATTTTTAACAAATAGTATATGAGAGTGCATAGTTAAAATGGTAGATCAATCAGTTGATTTATTTGAAAAAAATGCGCGACCGTATGGCGTCTCTTCTGTTTTTTTTTTTGTTATGAACACTCTAGTATCGCACTTAAAAAACAAAAAAGAGATAACTAACTCAATTGAACTTTAAAGTAAAACAGCACACCTGTCATTTGTAGTTTGTCAACATTGTCAACTTAGAACAACTGTTTCTCGCCTCTTAATACAATTATGTTCACCAGTTAACCATCGGTTTTTGTTTTTTGTTCAATGCGTCAATAGTAAAGCCTATTTGTTTAAAATATGATCTAAATATTAGAGCTACTTCATTATATTGTTCAAAAATATCAGACAATATTTTCCTTACTAAATTTTTTGATACCAGTTTTAGTTGAAAATAAATTCATTCAAATTATTTTTATCCGTTGCAACCTGTTTTGTTCTTTTTTACTTTATTTTTATTTATAAACGATATGGTCCATTACTTATAATTGTTGACAAAATCAGTGTTAGTGTATCTCTATTCATCATCAAATACAATTTCCGCTATTTTCATCATCACCTGCCTCTTCAGTTATCATTAACTTTTAGATAATGATTTCATTTAGGCGAGAAAAATATCGTTTAGTTATTTGTTATTATATTTGCTTGTAAATGATCTCGAACACAAGAACGGAACACATGAAAAAGCGGCTATTGTAAACACGGTATTGACAAGCTAGTCAAATATAAATAGTTAAGAAAAAAATCATATCTGTTTTTTCAAACATATCTTATTACTTAGCATTGATGAGAAAAAAAGATAATTCTTTATCTTTAGCACATTGTCTATCAGTAGACTGCCGATTAAAGTAAAATAATCAGATATTGTAGCAAAATTTATGTTTGAAAATGTCTTTTTCGAGAGATTATGGTAAGTTTCACTCTAGATAGTTTGGTTTCCTTGTTGATTTTTTGTGAAACTTAGTCTATTCTGAAGTTCCCGTTTTAATCCAAAAAACCATTGGATTTGATCAATTGCGATACGTAACTACTAGGGAGTTTTACAATTTAAGTTCTACTCTTATATTCGATCACACGTTCAAATATAACGTTATAATTCTGCAGAAAACTTGTAACTTTTGTTATCCTTTTAAAAAAAAAAGAGTCTTATCTCATGATATCTTTTCAAATCTTAGAGTTACCAGACAGATGTTTCTCATACAAAGACATTATGTTAGTATTGCGTTAAAAACCTCTATTTTGCTATTTAAATATTCGATATCATTGTTAGTATAACATAAATATTTTGATAACTAACCTATAGAATGTATTCCACTTAAGAAATGTTCAATAAAGTTTTGTTTTGTTATATATTTTTGAGTTGAACGACCATAAAGAGTTGATATTTCGTTTTTGCAAATCACCGTTGTTTTTGATGTTTTTAGTTTGTACAATTCTTGAATTTGTTCTAAAAAAAAAGGAAAGAAAGACTAACATACAATTAAGATAAAGATAAACGCGCGTTAAGCTGTATAAATGTCTGTGTGACTTATATATGAAATAGAAAGTAGAATAGGTGATGAGATTATCTAATTGTTCAGATTGAACAAATGAACACTATTCTCATGGCTAAAACGACGGTAACCGTTTTTCTTTTTTTCATCATTTTGAGTGTAATTTAAAAAAGCAATAAGCCGACACGATATACTCAACAAGGTTTGGACACGTACAAATCTCATCAATAATACTTCTTAAAAAGAGAAAAACAAAAGAATCTTCGCTAATTAAAGATTGATCAGTTTATATCTTTAACTTTTTGACAAAAATGTCATATTATTTTTGTTGTTTCATCTATCATTTGCAATTATCGTACTGATTTTATTCCACTACATATTCTTGAAGTTTATTTTCGCTTTTAAGTAGTTGATGTAACCATCAACGTGTGAAGATGCCGCCACTACTTTTATAAATTGCTGGACAGTAGCGATAAGTATCGAAAAACGTATCTGTACTCTCATCTACTATCGATAGCGACCACAATACAAGTAAGACGTTATCATTATAAATGTTGGAAAAACAGGTTTTCCGAACACTCGTTAGAAAAGTCAATTTTTTCAAGAATTTTAACGTTAGTATTTTGTCGAATAGTTAAAGGTTGACAGATAACACGTAAAATAATTATTTTACAAAATGTCCTACTTCAGTACATCACTAACTCGCTGAAGTTCTGACTGATGAAGACTATTAGCCAGACTAAACTACTACTGGGCAACGATTTCAATGGTTAGGCAGTTCATTATTAACCCATGTTTCTATCCATCTTTCTTTTTGATTGCTAGTGAGAACAAGCAGAAAGATTATGTGTGTATGTGTTTGTGTGTGTCGGTAGAAGATGAATGAGTATCATGTTTGAACAAACATATTCTTCGTGAGTTAACACACCGTTTGTTTTCTATTATATGTACGATTGTATTACGATTTGAAAAAAACTAGTCGAGCGATGGTTTTGTTGTTTTATTCTATTAGATTCAGAGAGAAAAACAACGGTGAGAAAAAAAAACTAGTCATTTCACGCCATTGAATATGGCTATGTATCTTATTAGCATCAGTATGTCATCTAGAGTACATTTTTCCGCAAAGACCGTCAGTTTGTTGCATTAAATATGAAAAAGAAAATGGCAAAGAATGAACATCAATAGAACTCACGAAAACTAATTAAATATCTTTTGCGGTAGATTTCAGAGCTTCTTTAGCAACTATATGCGTTAAAATAATGTTTTTGACGAATTGGCCTTACCTATATTTGATGAAACCTTTCTCCGACATCAAGACATCTTCGAAATTTCTACCTGTAGTTTACTGTATGTAAATCGAACTTACCCTTGAGATCTATAAAAACCCGTATCTTCTGTCGAAATGAGTATTTTCTCAAGTTGCTCTCTTTCTGAAAAATATACTAATACTCTGTGTAATTTAGATATTTGCTGAAAAGTAATCGTTATTAATATTGTTTGATAAACGACATATAATTTTAAATTTCATTGACTTCCGTCATTTATTTTTCTTATCAATCAATTCTAAATTCTATTTATGTAGAAAAAACTCAATTATTTTCGATTACGTGACCACTCTGACTGAGCGGCATGTAAAGATGATTGCGTATATACATGAAACGAGATATATTTTTATTTGACAACTGTACAAATTTTTGAGTGATGATTATGGCCGTAGCAGATATAGAGTATAGAGAAAATAGAAAATAGCCTCTATGCAAACATGAATTCAATATTTCTAATAATTGAAAACTGTCACGTTTCTCATCTACTTAGCCTAAGTATCCACAGTAGCTTTTTACCATCAAAAAATAGTTATGATGATATGATCGTCAGATGGATCTTAACTATTCCTATAAAATCTTAAAAAAATCAGTAAAACTAATCGTCATAGGCCCTATTTTATACATTATCATTTTGCAATCATCTAGCTTTTCTTCTAAGTATATGGCAACGACAATACGTTTACTATTGTGAGGAAAAATGACTTCTGATACAAAGAGTGACTCAATATTACCAATATGCAATTAACACGATTAAGAGCTTAACATAGAACTCTAGATATTCTATGTCTGTGATCAAGAACTTTTCGTACATTATGCTAAGAATTACCATACTTACTTGATTCAACAACACGTTCATTGTACATAAACCATTTGCTCGACATCCTCATACTGTATATTCTTATACTATAATTTCCTGATTACCTCTTGGACTATCACTGTTCCTCTTCCCTTTCCGTGTATCTTTATAAATTTAAGTTCTAATGTGGTTATTTACAGACCAAATGTTTCAATACAAATTTTAAAATAAACGTACGAACGACGGAACGGTATGAAAAGTAAACTTCCTTTATTAACTATTCAAATAAAATTTCTACTTTTTTTCTCTGGTTTATACATGTTTTTGGGAGAAAATAACGACAACGAGTTTCTATCGTATGAGAAACAAAATTGAGATATCATCGTAAGTATGTTCAAAAACAAAACACTTGAAAAACGAAACATGTGTCGAGCATACACAGAATATCTAACACCTATTAAAAACATGATAATCACAATGACGTGTCAATCACGATTGTAAACAAATAAAAATTTTACTCAGAAAGATTTCAGATCCGACTATATATAGGAGTTTCTGTCGTATATTCATTTGCCCCGTTAGAATATAGAAATGACTACTAAGACTACATATAACAGGTGGATTTTACACTAAAATTCAATGTTTTTTGTACCGACGAAACTAAAAATTCTGAAATATGCTTTTAAAACTACCACGTAAAGTCAGTTATTAATAGATTCTGCTTTCAACTTAAATACTGGTAATACTAAAGCTGTTTTACCGCTATAATATTGACGTATTCACAACTGTAATCAATCTAATAGTGAAGTATTGCTGAAGGTATTTACTTGTGGATCAAACTATGATACGGTATCTATTCAAATTTACCATCTTACCGAGTAATTTGAGTAAGAAAGAAAACTCATCCGTTGGAGCTAACAACTCGAAACTAAAAGTTTAAAATCAACTTTTTTTTAGTACGAAACGCTTGTAGTTTAAAAACAGCACTAGAATTTTAATAATACCTTTTTTCTTCCACATTGCGTCTTTATTTAAACAGTACTATATATCTTAGAACGATGAATAATTTATACGACTAAATAAAAAATTTCTATTTTATAGATCAATCTTTCATGACTAATGAGATCAACTAAATATCGTATTGTTTTCTATCATGATACAAGCAATTTTGTAACATACAGTGTTTAATATGCAGCAATATGATTGAAATAGGTTTATTCTCTCTTTTTGTTGTGTTAAAAATTTGACTAAAACTATTTTATCTACAGGTCTCATAAACACCTTTTGTTATGTACTATTCAATGGGTATTTTTCAAAACAACACAGATAAAAGCGTTTTCGGGTACCGCGTTGTAAATTGATCGTTCTTTTTATTGAGTTTACTGGAATTTGTCAGAATAATATCGTAAAGTGTATCGTATAACCGCGAGTTTAACTCTTATTTCATATCTCAGAGTCTATCACAGCCGAGTAGTACTGATTTAATTTGACTTACTAAATACAATCCAGTTCTCCTTATTTAAAGTTGTATGACGTGTGTTTGAGGAAGAGGCATTATGCCCAGTTCAAATTAGGTGAGTGATAACTACTATTATTTTTATTTGATTCTTAATCACTAAGAATAAGTTATTGCCACCAACCCACGAACGACTTACTAACTACGTGAAAATCGAAAAACTGGTTTCAGTGTAACAACTAAATTACACAACGTTTATAGATAGAAACATACCTCTAATTTGGTTGAGATAGCCTCTAATACTTGTTTCATGTTCGATTTAACTTCTGCATAAATAATAGTAGAAAAAACAAATTATTCTTGATATTTATGTCGAATTTATAACAAAATTAATCGTAGTTAGATGACAAAAATAATTTCTATTTCAACACTTATTAACGTGAACGCGAAATAAAAATCAGTTGAGTCCACGATTTTCGTCTCTTTTCGTTATCACAGCAAAAAGAAACGAACGATAGAAGAGAGAAATATTTTTCACCTGTTGATTATGCTGATTTCTTTCTACCTGTCAATATGTTATAAGAGAGAGACAGAAGAGTATATTCTCTAGGTGTGTTTGTCTCTCTCTCTCTTTCTGCGGAAAGAATGAAGAAAAAAGAGAAGAAAACAATTTAAAAAGTGGATATGAGGATAAGTTGTCTTAAGTTGAAAAACAAAAAAAAGTGACTTAATTAATGCAAAAGACAAACATAAATCTACCAACATTAAAGTATACCTTTCACTTGAAAACGGTACTTCGGAAAATAGACTCGGTTATTCTAAAGACGATACAATTATTAAACATTCAATGCCAGATAGTATAATATTTAAAAAATAGTCTAAACTCTAAATGGCTCAAAACAAATTGAATGATTAGCTCAATATTTATTAACATACAGACGATTAATTGATTGTTTCTAAAATACAAAATATTTTTATAACAACAAATTAAAACAAGTGATTAGTCCAAATTATAGGATAACCGTTTACCATTTTGTCAAAATATTTTATAAATTAGATGGTCATGTTAAATTACGTCTTTTTTTATTTGTATTTAAAAGTGCAGTTACATTTTTAATGTTCCCTCTCTAATTTTGTTGTACTTGACTATTTTCTTTTTAACCCTCTATGACACATGATAATATGATTAGAGACAGACAAACATGCATTGACAACTACGCATTGTTTTTTATCGTACATCCTGTTATCACTTTCATCATAAGTACATATAACATCAATAAATGTAACTGCTGCTGCTTTAATTATGCTCTTTCTATCTTCATGTTGTTACGGCACTTTATGTTTTTTAGAAATCATGAGTGAATGAGTGAGTACTTTTCACTTATTCTAGCTTTTTAATTATGAAATGCAATGTGGTTATTAACTGTTCAAAACATTCAATGATCTATTAACATCAGAGAAAATTGCTTTGAACTAAAAAATAGATTTTAGAACAGTATGTACTATGGATGTGTCACACAACACCATTTAGGTAATTCAATGTGGGAGAACCGTTTGATACTAGAATACGTTTTCGTTAAGTTACACACTGCTTTGACAATAAACATTTAGATTCAGAATATCTCCGCTTTGAAAGTGATGCATATGAGAAAGAAAGAGAATTTTAGTCTTCAGTAAGCGAAATATGAAGAATGAAAAATGTTCGTTTATTTGTTCACAGAATTATAACTAGTATATCAAGAAACAGGTTTTCGTACTACAGCATGACAAGTGCTTTTAGAGAACAAATATGGCATCACAGATTGATGATAGTACCTAGTGAATGTTAAGTTTGATCTTCAAAAAATAAAAGTATTTAAAAATTCGTTGAATAGTTTACTCGATCTTATTTATGAAAAGATTTGTGTTTTTCGACAATTATGAAATGAAATCGTGTGAATGCAATTTTTTTTACACAGTTTCTTCTCTATGATCGAATCATTTTTCTGCTGAATTTTGAACAAACTTAGACAGCTTCTAATTTAGAAGAGAATTGAATAAGAATAAGTCAAATGATAACAGCAGATGTTTCCTACTAATGATAGAAGACTTTTAAACTTTTAAATACTTACTGAGAATTTCTCAGACCAATTAGATATTTCTTCTCCAGATACAATGCGACAGTCTCACCAAAGGATGTTACTGGTAATTTTGTTCTAATTCTAGTGTATTCTCTATCGACTATAGTTGATTAAATTACATTCGAACTTTTTTATTTCCATCGCATCTCATCATATGATGATTTATTTTTAAAATAATATATATGTACACATATATATTGTGTCATTGTTACTTTTATATTAACAATAAGTTAATCAAGAGAAGAGTGCCCAATTGATGAAGAATCTTACACTATATTCGATAATATTTCATATGTACATTTGTAATACACGTGATCATGTCAAATCAAGTCATTATTCATTTTTTCACCAAAGTTGTTTATAAAATAGTTGTTAGACACTTGATAAAAATGAATAAATAAGCGAGTGTTTTTCTTTTTGTTCAAAAAGTCAAGTACTTTTTGCTTCTCCTTCTTATTCTAACCTTTTCACTACTATGTTTTCATACTCAGATACTCATCTGATTTCATTCAAATAAATACAATAACTTCAGAATGTAGAGCTGCAGGTTATGTACAGTATACAATTATCTAATTAGAAAAGAACTACGTCCATGTCGCGATGTATATATATATATAGCTTCTACTAAAACCTTCTATAAGTAGACCACATCATTAAGACGCAATATTACAACCTCAAGCGATAGTTTCATGATTATATCTTATATCTACGTTTGAGGATTCAATACTTAAATGGTTACTCTGTCTCAGACAGTCGTTATCCCAAGGGGAGGAAGTGGAATGGGCCATTTCAGGCCGTTCCAAAACGCTTTTTCCCCTTTGCGTTATCCACCAGTGACTGTCACATCAAAATTAAACCCTGTGTTAAAGACCAATAAAACTTATTGTTCTATCAACTCTTGCTGTCAAAAAGTAACGATATATCAGAGCTGCACACTAAATCAATACTCTATTATCTCTGTACACTAAATACTGTTGTTTTTGAATTATTTATCAGATATTGAATACAGAATAATAATTAATTTTACGAGTAAGTCAAACACAGTTCGTGTCAAAAACGATAAAAAAGACAAAAAGAATCTATTAAAATGCAAACGATAGGTATATAATTAGGTGAACAATAAGAAAATAATGTTATCATTATCGAAAGTTTAGATAAGACTAAAAATAATGAACAATCGATGGAAGAAGGAGGATATATCCATTCACTAGTAAAGATTGATCACAATTGATACTTAACAACATGATAATTTCTAATTGAATGTCAATAAGATATAACAAAATCTTTTAAAAATTTTAAGTTTGACTTAACTGTTTGGTTGGAAAATCCTATTATACTGAGATATGCACAGGTGTAGCCTACTTCGTGCCTATACACCCATTTCATATATTCGATAACAGCATTTTAAATAATAAGTCTGAACAGTAGAGAAGATGATTTTTATATATCACAATCTTTCGATTCTGGATTAATCTAACTGACGAAAAATACGAACTACTTCACAATTCGTTTATCAAATTTATCGTACCAGATAGTATATATATATATATAATACAAATAGTTCATATTTAGAAACAATCTATTAAATTCTTTGTAATAAAGTAATTTTTGTGCACAAAAGTCAGCTTACAAATAAATTCCGCCTATAACTGTAATTTTATTTCTTCTTGACAGTCTTATGATGTATTTGTGTTTTTAGTGCTTCAAGACATTCAACATCTGGTGAAATAGATCATATTGTAAAAAAAACATAAAAAATTACAACTAAAGACAAATTGGTATAAGGCTTCGGAAAGTGAATAATTTTAATGATGCATCATCATTTATCCAAAAGTTGAACTGGACATCTGTACATTTCGAAGAATAGAAAAGAGTATTCTCAATTCTTTTGTCGAATTCTATTTTATCCTCTATTCTGTTTTACATATAGCTAGATGGTTTTCGATGATATTGAGTAAGTGAAGACTTACTACTTCGCTTTAAGAAATAGTGTGTATTGGAAAAAAATATTTTTATAAAATTTTAAAATGAGAGTCATACTCCGGATGTCAATTACGTAATTAGCTTGAGGTCTGGAGAAACAGTTGATCCTGATTTTCTGTACGAGACTCTAAGCAACGACAAAAAATGAAAGTTTTCCTAATTCTAAGAGCGGAAAAATTTGATTACAGAAATTATGAATACTTAGAGCTAAAAAAAAATGTTTAGAATGATTTATCAAGTTTTAATGACCTGTTTACCAAAATAAGAGAATAATACAAGCGAAAAACTTCTAAATTTGTGCTGAACTTGTTGAGTTATTCGAAAAAGAAAACAGGTAAAATGACTGACTTCTATGCTCTGCTTACAGAGTTTCCTTTCATATGTTTTATTATACGCATATCAATTTCAACGTTTATTCCTCACAGTTATTCTATTCACGGCTCTGATTTTATGAGTTTTATTTCATGATTTTCAATTCCACAAGTATTCTCCACATCTTAACATTGACATATTTTATCTTATAGTTTTTTTTACTTGAATCTCGCACTTTTTCGGTTTTCTATTCCACATTTTTTTTGTTATGGCGCTCAATTGCTCGCTTTATTGCACGTTTTTTTAATATTTAAGTTGTTATCTTTGTCAACCATTGCCGACGAACATGAGCCGTACTAAGCGACACTACAGACAAAACTGCTAACGAAAGACTACGTTACACCATCTCTTATTCTAGCGAGAAGAGTCTACTCTACAAATCTAGAAATTGCATGAAACAATCAAAGGAGCGTAGAGTGAGTACTATTTAGCAAACCTGTTTGTTGAAATGTTTTAAAAACTTTTATATGTCTACAAAATACACAGCAATACAATTTCTGAAAGAAAGATACTTCAAGCTATCCAATCATGTGGAAAATTCGAAACTGAATTTTTTCGATATACAATCGACTTTCAGACATTTTTTGATCAAATCTATTCAAATAATGTAATTAAAGTTCAAATAAAGGCATCCTCACTTAATTTAAATACGCGTGGCAAAAATTCTTCTTACGCATAATAAAACTAAGCTACAAATATTATATACGCTTTTTTTTAATGCTTGAAAACAATGTTATAATTACTGTAACGAACGTGTGTTCATTTGTATATGAATCCAAACAACAGATGCAAATATCTACATACTAACAGATGTATTATGTAGCTTACTCATTTAAATGCAAAAAAGAAAAAGATATATCAATATGATAAGTTTATATTTTATGAAATAGAATACTAGAACATACTTGTATGATGATATGTACAACAATTTTTTGATAGTGATCAAGGACACAGACAGATGTTTAATTTTTACGAAAACGGAAGTATTATCTCTGATTGAATTTATGATCAGACATTTTTCACGTGTATTCGTATATACCTGACAGATATTTTAGCACCTACAATTAACTCTTATTTTATTCGATATGAATAAAAAGACATGTTAGATGACAAACTCATTTAACTTGTCAATAGAAAATTTAATAATCGTGTTAATAAATAATAGAAGTTATATCACAATAGATGATTATTTGTTCTTTTTTGGAAAACAGGAAAGAATTATCACGTAATATGTTTATAAACATTCAACCTACAAAATGCCGAAGAGTTACAAATATTTAATCTGAACAATTTCATGTAACTTTGTGGGAACGTGCTATTAAGAGTATTTAGCATTAAAATAACAATTCTGAAATAAACAACATCGAAATAGAGTAATAGCTAAAACTTTTCAATAATTTTCTCTTACTAATGCATAGAGTATCATAAGTACATTCATACAAGTTTTCAAGAACAACTATTAAGATAATGAACATCAATTGATCGTTTCGAGCAAAAAAACGAAAAAACTAGCTTTGCATTAATACCGTCTACTGAAAAGCGTTGTACTCTCTCTTTTCTATGTCACACTCAAACAGTATGTATGCCATAACGAAGTATCAACTTCTTGATGAGGATGATCACTTTATCAATGATACCACCCATGAGCAAATTCTTACCTTCATTTTTTGGTTAGATTAATAAACATATAATAGTAAACAACACACCTACGCCCCTTACATAGAAGATAAGTACCATTAGAGATTCTACGTGTGTGCACAATTTCGCGTTAATTATACGATATCAACATTTTTCACCTTCAAGGTGTAAAATAAGTTCTATATAATAGGGAGAAATGTAGTGCTTACACAGAGTTATGAAACAAAAAGAAAAGAAAAATGTGTACAACATTCTATATTTCATTTAAATGATTGTATGAATAAAGAAAAAAATATTCCAGCACAGTAGGATGCTTATATATGATGGCATCCTACGAAGTAACAATCTTAACGTATTAGTGATCGATTTGCTGCCGGGTATCAAACTCTTATGTAACAGTTTTGTTTTTCGCCAGAAAACATCAAACTCAAGACAAAGGCGGATGAATGCTTTTGTTTTATTTTTAATTGAACATTATTCACATATTTTCAGTTGTTCGTTGTTTCATAATTAACAACATATAGATAACGAATTCTTTTCATTTCTTTCATTCTAATGAAACTAATTTCAATATTCTATAAGATATTGATTCAACGTTTATATAAATGATTCTAACGTGGCAAATCTATCTTGATGGTCATAAGAATAACACATATTGTTATTTTAACAACAATTGTAAAAATATAATATCAGTTTCAGATGCTTAGATCTGAGTAGGATTCTATCAGACCCTATGATATCATATAAATGGATGTTTACACCATTTCTAGCTATTTGATTGTCTGTCACTACCAATGCATAATCCTACAAGGGTTTTTAAGTTGCATATATGACCAAATAGAACATTGTCGACCATGATTACAAACAGAACAGAAGCTTACTTTTGAAGAAATCTGCAAATGTGAATCTGACGTTACTCCTCCATACACTAACTCTAGCTGTAGAGTAAGTACTTCTTGTACTAATACGTAGTGATGCCTATTTATTTGTCTATGGAATTGAAATTGCTCAAGTTTTCGCTTTCTCATAAAAATGAATTAGCGTGTCCTTGCAATTTACTCACGATCTTACTCAATTAAATTGTATAAAATCCTGCTACCGTTAAAATAATAATACAATTTCTTTCAAATAATTCTCGTATAAAATACAATATCTGTATAGGACACGAAGACTCAGATCTGCAGTTATCTGTAGCCGTTAAATTAATAAAACTTGGAATTAAAAAAAACAAATAAATCAAAAAAGTCAAACAGCAACGATTTACAGCCACAAGGCTACTCACTAATCGCTGTTTATCAATAGCAGATCTGAACAAAAAGAAAAATTAAGTAATTGAAGAATGTAAAAGAAAGCAGCGCGATTATGACTATCGTTTGGATCGATTAGTAAGCGAATTCTGCTTGTCTCATAAAGAAGGGAAATCAACGTTAGTTAATTTTATTGTCTAATATCAGGACTTTTCAAAAAATAAGTAGGCGTTACTATCTGAAAGACGCCAAGCTAAACTTACCGTGTCTACTTGAATGTACGTTATTTTCGAATTTGAGATACGAGTATGTGGATTTAACTTCATTATTCATTACGTAGTATCAGTTTTTAGTAACAATGTGGCTCATCTTGCATGTCAACAATAATGAACGAAAAATATCAGCCGTACGTCAACCTGACACACTCTTGTTGAACAAAAATAGTGAATGTTCGATTCTTTTTTCTCTCTTTTCATTCTTTATGTTCGTTTCTAACTTGTTCATGTTAAATGTATTTTAGATTGATAGAAAGATAGATCTATTCTCTCTTTTCTATCATAGTGATTGACCACCGGTCGGGATGTGTAATCGATACCGCTAATCTGCTTTTATGCAATCGATCTACTATCTAAGCAGTCAAATATTTTAATTCCACATTGATTTCAATATCACTTTGTTCTTGCCGATAATTTAAGATTTTCCAGAAAAAAAAAACCCAAATATAATTTTTTTTAATTTAAAAATTCAAAAATCCGTTATTCCAAAAAATAAGAGAAAGTCCATAAAATTCGTTTGTTGATACGGCCCTTGCCGAGTACCCCATTAAACATCATTGATTGATGAAAGTGATGATATAACACCTTCAAATGCCGCATGAAAAGAGAAGAAACATTTTTTACGCTTTCTATTGTTAAAAAAGAATCATTTACAGACTGAGAAATCATGCAGAGGTCGACCATAGTGGGGCTAATCACGTGTCAGATATACATGGAGAGTACCGAGATAGATTAAAAGGAGACCACACACTCCTTTCTACGTCGTGCATTCAAATTAAACGAACTTTTCAGAAATAAAAGTTCTATACATCAATTGGCTATGATAAAAGTTTTAGCTCAGAATGTTGAATCATTCAGAAGTTGTTGGTGATACAAGAGCCAAAGTGAGACTGTCCATCAGCATTGTTTTATTAGATTTTATGATTGCTATAAAGGCCGAGTTTGATTCAAAGTAAGACAGCATGATTTGACAATTATGCTGTTCGTCATGGACTTTAAAATTTCGAACCTCAGCGTTGCGATGTTGTGTAATAACTTTGGACAAGTCTACGTCATTCGAGTGATGACAGACCATCTTCGAAGAATGTCATCTGCAGGAAAGATACCGAACTCCGAGAAACTGATGAGTCTCTCAAAAGCTTATCAGTATCCTACACCGATAACAGGAGATGCAAGATGCGATATTTTTTGTTAAGTAAAGAACACATATAGGATCCAAAAAATGACCAGGGTAGAGGTGTGCAGGATGACCCTACCGTACCCTATCCTATTAGGGTAGGATACAAACTTTATATGGTAGGGTAGGTTAAGGATACAAAACATTTTTATACAATAGGGTACAGGTTGAGACGTTTGTTGCGTGGTGCATGACGTCATGAGTCATACTGTCATCTACCCAAATCTCAGTTTGTTGTCTCGATCATTGTTGGGAGTTTCTGAGAGTTCGGCCACATCAAAAAGAATATTCAGCGCTACTGGCTGAATATTAGAACAAAGGTGACAATCCTTGAAACCCGACGTACTTGACGACATATTGCTATTGCGAAATTTTCGGCAGCAATAAAATATGTGCTTATTGTTTTTGAATAAAGCTGGAGGTAGAAAAACGAACTTCGATCACTGAATGAATGATCCTATTTTACTCCCACTTTCTTATGTGTAGGGTAGAGTGTAAGGTGCAAAATGTCTGAAGTCAATAGGGTAAGATAGAGTAGGGTACAGGGTACAAAAAACTCATACCCTGCGCACCACTAGATCGGCGTACTTTGTCAATTCCATATTTATTATTTTTTGTCACATTCTCAGATTTTATGTTCTGTTCCAAAAAAACTGACTGATCTTTCTCTATGAAAACGCAGTTTCATCAAAAACAAAAGCGATTTTCAAATATCAGCTTCAATCGTTTTCATTTTGGCTTTCGGATAAGGAAGCTTCAACCGTTATAGATGAACATGAGCCATACTAAGCGACACTACAGACAAAACTGCTAACGAAAGACTACGAGGTTACACCATCTCTTATTCTAGCGAGAAGAGTCTACTCTACAAATCTAGAAATTGCATGAAACAATCAAAGGAGCATAGAGTGAGAACACTAGTACTATTTAGCAAACCTGTTTGTTGAAATGTTTTAAAAACTTCTATATGTCTACAAGGAAAATGATAATTGATTTCCGCTTGGCCCCTATATGCACAAGGTAGAGCGTTTGTCAAATATACTGGTTGTTGTTCTCATTGTTTATTCATCAATGATATCTATGTACTTTATATTCTATTGGCAAACTTACGTAATCTATTGAATACCTACTTCTGATTTATGTCACTTCTCTCATATACTTGTTAGAAGATTTCATTTACTTGGTCTTGATGAAATGACAGACAGATTATATGTAAATAATTATATACTATATACTACACACTGCTATTAATCGATGTTCAATCATTCTCCATACTACGCTTACAGTCCACGCATATGACAAATCAATAACATGACTCTTATTCTTATGCACTTTTTGTATTTTAGGCCTTGTCTACACTACAAAAGTTAAAGGAGCTTTAAGCAATTCTATTGGCTTAAACTAACTTTTACCCAATAGAATTCCTTAAAGCTCCTTTAACTTTTGTAGTGTAGACAAGGCCTTACACATTTGTTTCATGATTTATAGAAAAATTACAGTAGCAAGTAATAAAAACTACGAAATCTTTATAGGAAACAGCAATAGAACATACTTCGTCTGCCCAATAAAGTATCTGACATTGTCCGTTCAGAACAAAACTGTCGCTATTTAACATTATCTTTCTTTTAAAAAGTCCTGTAAGTTTAACCCTTTGGTGCCGGGCGTGATATATATACCATTTCGACTATTTCTCAAAATCCGGGGTGATATATATACCAGATGAATCAAAAGTGAGTGAAAATAGCCTACACAAAACAGGAAGACAGATTATGAAACCTGCCTGTGTTCAAAGTTATAATGAAAATAAGGGTGTAGTTGATTTAACTGATACGCAGTCAAGTTTCACCGAATGCATTAAAAAAACAATCAAATGGTACAAGAAGCCCTTTTCCATATCGTTGATATGGCTTCAATCAATGCTTTTTATTTATATGAAACGCAAAATTCAAAGAATATACATTGTAAAAAATAATGCGTCCTTTGATGACATATTTTTTTATATATGAAATGGACACATGTTGTTCTATGTTGGAATGTGTTCATGCGTCGCTATTTCCGACACAAAATGTATCCTTAGTGATGATGTACAAAATGTGTCGGTATCTAGGATACATTTTGTGTCGCAAATAGCGACGCATGGACACATTCTAACATAGAACAAAAAGTGTCCATTCCATGTACTTTTTGAGGGCACATTTTAGGACACATTATTTTTACAGCGTACAGTTGAAAGAGTTTCGTCTTCAACTGATAAAAAATATTATATCAAAGTATGGCAATCAAAAACGAATTTCTGTTGCGAGACCATTAACTGATTCACCACTATGTTTATCTGCTAGACACTTTCCATCACTTGTGCCCTCAACTGCTTCAAAAAAAGCTGCCCAAAGGAAATGTCATGTATGCTCTCATACAACAAGACGTGAAAAATTAGCCAAATATACAAGATATCAGTGTGAGGAATGCGATGTTGGGTTATGCATAATTGATTGTTTCAAAGCTTATCATATACCCTAAAACGCTTTGATAATGATTTTTGATTCAATAAACATCTATTTTACTTATACAAAAAACTTTATTTTTTAAAAAAAAATCGGCACCAAAGGGTTAAACTCAAGTCTTTTTTATAATAAAAATATTAAAAAGATTAGTTAGTTATAGTACTGCTATTTTGTTGAACACAAAGCTTGATACAAAAGTACGACACAGAGAAACTTGATTGAAAGTTTTAAACAATATTTTGTCATCTTGAAAAAATATATATATAATATCAAACTTGAAAAAAAGAATGGATTCGGATATTTTTTAATCTCATATGACAGAAAAAAGAATAGGAGCTGCATCTTTGTCATGTTGTAGTCAAGACACTTATATCCCTGAAGACGATATATCTAACGGATCTTTGAAAAGTAGATGGCTGAACAAAAGCCTATAGCTTTCAATATATCCTCCTGCGTGAGTAGATAGTTCTTTACATATTCACGATAATCCAATACATTCATTCGTTATGATTTAAACGGGATATCAGGAATTCCAGGACTGATTCTAACTGACGTTGATTAACTTCATAAATGGATGAAAACTCATACTTATTATAGTATGATAAACTGTGGTTCGTGTAATAAATTAGATAGACCAATGATGGCATCTATCAAACGATACTAACATCATCAGTGATTGTACATAATACTCATACTAAAAAGACTAAGGCATCTATAAACTTTCATTGCTTCCAATACTAACCGTTTCAAATAAGCGTATAATCATTGATCATTTATTAATGGAACGTCTGACGAATAAACTGTTTGCTTTCGTGCTTAACTTGCAGTTCTGCTTTGAACTTTGCTTCATAGTTCTCTTAATACATAACGAGGCATGCATAAGTATTGCAATAAATGTCAAGCGCTGTTTCTCTATGTTTCCAATATTCTGGAGACTTGGCTTTTTTTGTATAAAAGAGCAGAGTTTGAACTACACAACGTGCATCAGACAAATATTTCTCTCAAAAAACTTCATCGAGAATCAAGTTATGTGTTTTGCGAAAAAAGCGTTTTCGGCAATTTGTCGCAAAACACCTAACTTGATTCAATTTTTGACGCTATCACAAATACGGGCTTGGTTTTGCTATAAAGTGCTTTCTTTATACAGAAAAACACAAAAGAAAGTATATATCAAGTATTATATCACACTTTGGTTTTCTTTTTTTTGGGACAGGAAAGCGGGAAAGTAAAAGCTGACTTTCGTTTCTTTTGGGAAAGGAAAGTTTTTACATTTCTTTTTCGTGAAGGAACGAGAAAGTGTCACCCCCCCTATCTCTTTCGAACAGGTTTCTTTTTCGACTATGGATAAGTGTGAAGAATAAAGAATTGTTACATCTAAGAGTATTTGAAATAAGTTTCAGTTTTATTCAGTTTGTATGCAGATATAATCGTCGTCAGTAGAAAATCAACCAGTTAGCATTAATTATCAACTTTGGAAGTAAAAGATAAATTGTTTTTCAAGTTTGAAAGTGAAACTAGTAAAGTTTTCCAAGGACTTTTCCTTTATGTATGTGGTTCCAGTAAGAAGTGATTATGTTTGACCATTGAAAAGATTTTCTCTGTAAGGCGCATAGTCCAAAATTAAAGCAAAATCTTTTTCTTAATTTATTATACATCGTTGGATAGAGATCATCAGCTCGATGAATGCTTAAGAAAATGTATTAATTTTTCAAGAAAATTTTTTCATGTTGAAAACTCGAAACATCCTTCAAGTTGAAAAAATCTTGAATATCTCGGCTCTAGATTGTTCTGAAGCCTTTAAACAATTTTTTTCAGAATCAGCGTTAAAAACTGAATAGAAAAATAAGGTTTGATCAATTTCGAAGGTAAAAACCTGTCGAGCATAGACATCTCAACCACTCCTCTAAAGTGCAGGCATGCAGTTTTGTAAACCTGTCAATTTTGAATATAAATATGGCACATCAGATCTAAATAGGTTTTTTTTAGCACAGGATCTTCGCCTTTTTATTAATCGACATTTTTCGAATAGTTTCGGAATAGTGTATTTTCAAATAGCTTTCTGGAATTTTTCTATTTAAGTCAAAGTCTTTCAATAACTGAGACAGCAAGTTAGATGTACTAAGATTTGGAACTAGAAATGTATCTAACTTAGTCTAATCACTTTGGATATGTACTGGAGTTCGAAGAACCCGAACTCGAACAAACGAAAAGTTCAATGAAAGTCCTATGAGTTGAAAGTTAATTAAAAATTTTATTCGTACGGTAGGTAGGCAACGGTGTTTCTAATAATTGGCAGGACAAGCGAGAGCAAAGTAGGATCCTACTTTGAAAAATTCTCCACCTATTGCACACTGTGATAAACAAAAATCCCACTTTGCATCTTACTTTGCTGTTGAGAATTTCCATTTTATTATTTATACAATGGCTTGAAAAACTCGTTGATCTTATTGATTCCTTAGTGAAAAAATCTACTATGATAAAAATTTCTATTGAAAACTCTGGTCGACACCACCCAACACCTATGTCAAACATGTACCAGTTCAACATAGCATGCAGCGTAGATCATCACATACTGCCAATACTGCAACAAAAATTTTTTTTGTAGGATCAGACTATTTTAACTTCGATAGTTATTTGGAAAAGGATGAAACTGTAAACGTTCATGTTCAGAAGATTTGGATGAAGGTAAGTGCCATTTGGGCTAAGTCAATAGGTTTTTATCAGGTAGTTACTAAACCAAACATGTATTAAAAACCACAAAAGTGCCCAAATATCACACAACAATTAATGTCAAAATTAAAAAATCTGAGAGGCTAACTGACTCACCAATGAGATACAAGTGCATTATTAACAGGATTTGAGAACTGAACACAATCAACTGGCAAGCAATCGACACTTAGCAATAGAAATAGAATTTACAACAAAATGGCCACGACGATTTGACAGAATAGGAGTGAAGTTATCTATGATACAAAAGAAGTACACGTTGGAAACCTAAATACTATCTCTCTGTATCTCATTAGAAAATATGATGCAACTGCACGACTGAATCAGTGTGTTTAATGAGAATTTTGACCAAAGTAGTATAGGTTTTTTCAGTTTCCATCGTATTTTTCACATTTTTTTCCTGATAAAAACAGAGTGAAAAAGCGAAATTTTCAAATTCAAAAGTTCATGCTTTGCTCTCAATCTCTCATCAGTCATTAAAATGCTGAGTTCCGTCTCATGGACTATCTTTTTCTTGTCGTGATCGATATTTCGAAAACTGGTTAATGTTGCGAATGGTAGTTGAGTGAGCAGAAAAGCTTAGATTCTCGCACTGAAACAATCCTGTTTCTCTAGATAGACAATTTTCTTTTTCAGCTCTTTAAAGACAATGAATGAAAATATCACATGAACTAATATAATATGATACCAAATCAAATTGTAGATTTTAAAATATTATGACTGCGGGATCCATAGCTGCCCCTTCAATAATTCCACTCAGACCAGTAGAGAGGGGAAAAGGGAAGTTTTTGATCGATACAAATACGCAGATAGAAATTAAGAGTGAAACAAACGACGTTGATATATACTATACAGTTGATACAAACAAACCCGATCCGTTTGCTACATTGTCAACACGTCGTTCAACAATTCGTTATCGAAGACCATTTAGACTCCAGGATGGAAAACAAACTGTGAAAGCGATAGCAGTTTCAAGGTATTTTTTTCCAGTGTAATCCTATGAAGAAAGGAATTATGTGTTTTTCTTTCAGTGATGGCGTGAGAGAATCGGTTATTGTCACAAAAACATTTGATGTAGAATATGCGAAGCCTGATCATTCACCAACTAATGAAAATGAAAATAAATTTTTATATGAACTTCAACAAGAACGAAAAGTATGTCGTTGTAATTATTATCTACTTAATTATGAATTATGTTATTTGTTCAAAGGAGTTAATCAAACGAATTCAAGAAGAAAATGAACAGTCGCAACAGAAGTTTCCTGGTAATAAATGAAAGTTCAAACCATATTTTGGTCTATATACATCACAGAACTTTATGATATTTAGAGGCAAATTTCAATAGATACAATCATACACAACAAGATGTAAGTTATCGCTTTATATTATATCTTTACTTGACTTATGAATTATGTATCTGATAAACGTACGGTTATATTGATCAATACTTTTCGCATTTCAGTATCACGTGGACTCAATAGAAAATACACTTCCGAAAGTGCGCTATAATACTTCTAATGTTCAATCACAAGCCGGACGATTGCAAAAGCAAACAGATGTTTTAAAGTAAGAGTATTGTAAATATATGTAAAGTTTTGGATAATACTGTTTGTTCGGTGTGTGTTTTTAGATGTGCCCATTGTTTCGCACCGCGAAGCTCAGATCTTTCGTCACGTTTTTGTACTGAATGTGGACTGCCGTGGAATGATACCACTTCCTTTCAGCCTCGTTTGTCACAACCAGATTCACATTCAGTATATAAAAGAGTTATTGTTGCTTCAGGTTACTACTTAGTACTTGTTTTTTAAGTTAGGGACATGTGCCAACTGCAAGTCAACTGTTCCATTCAATTCTGATATTTGCGTTGTGTGTGAAACACCGTTGTCTCCTGAACACCAACACATGCTCAACGTACAAAACCAAGTAAAGTCTATATAGGACTAATAATTCTAATAAATCATGCTTGTTCTATCGTTTTAGACTAAGATTTTATGTCCAAACTGCAAAGGGGCGAATCCTATTAATTTAAGAACATGTGTTATTTGTGAAGCAAAGCTTTTACCAAATACGTCACTTGTAAGCCGAAAAGGAAATCGGGCATTACTTAATGCTATATCATATTCAATTTCTTTTCAGCCTGCTCGTACTTCTGTTACCACGCCTCTAGTACCAAAAGGGCACGGGCAAATGTTGACATGTTCGAAATGTTTTAGACTAAATAATATCGATGCACGATTTTGTGATTGGTGTGGTACAAAACCAGAAAAAGGAAATGCTTCATTACAATGTACAAAATGTCGTGCCGAAAACGATCCATATGCAAAATTTTGTTCAACCTGTGGATGTGTCGTCGAACCACCATTACGTGTCATCGATGCAAGATTAAGAAATAATTTGAATATTTCCTCGGGAATGATCGCTGGCGTAAGTTCGTTGTATTACACATAAATGTGTAATACTCTGGTTGTTAACTTTCAATTTCATTTATAGACTCTGACTCGTCAACAAGGTAATCCGACGTGGTTGAATCCCAATGCAACATTCGGCCATTACCGTCAACCCTATTCAATAACAAAAAGTGAAGCAGGAACACAAACATTTGGTTTATATTATCCGTCGGCAAAGGAATTAGATCAAATAATCAATCAAAATAAACAATTGCAGGCTGATAGAGAATTCAAAGAAAGGAGACCAATGTTAACAGCAATATCTCCCGGGAAAGGTAAGCGTTATAACAAGTCTTTTTAATTGCAAAACTGTGAAGATTCAGAGATATCCATTGTTTTTATTCTTATGTAGGATACTGGCGTCAACAAATGGATCATGTTTGCGCACATTTGAAAGCTTATGCCGTTAATAAGCCAGAGTTTCGTTCATTAATTGGAGAACCGCGCCTAGGAAAAGTATGCAATAATATCTCATGTCGAAGATTTTTATTTATTACCGTCTGTAAATCGCGGTTCTCAAAAATATTGTTGGTTACTGTAGTATAATCCAAAACTGCCCGGTATTTTCCACACATCGATGCAAAAAATATCGCTCGGACTTTTTCAAAGTTATTTACTTTTGTTTTGATAGTTTGAAGAGTATATGATAAGTACAAAAAATGAGGAGATTTTTAGCTTTTCTGCCACCAACTCTTCAAAGTACATCCTCTTTAAGTTGAGTTACACAGTAAAACTATCAGTGATATTTATTCTTTACTAGTAATATTTTGAAAAATATCACACGACTTATTAGCGGTATTTTATCAGTATTCAGCACATAAAATGTTAATATATATAATTATTGCTTTAATTTTAGATGATGGATGCAAGTGTTCGTGAAAATCAATATCAAATTACATTAAAAGCTGTATTTCGTAAGCCTGAACATCTTGCTCAATCGGGTTTTTATTTTGATGATACTCATAATCGCAGTCATCTAATGAATAGTGAACCAAGTAGTGCAAGAAGTTCAACATTTTCGAGCACATTTAATTCAGACGGTAAAATTCATAGTATTAAAAATTAATTTAAATTTTTATCGCTATAGACGCTGTTGTGTTTTAAGATGAACAAACAAAACGCGAGCGACGTACAAGAATAAAAAAAGCAGCAAAAACCCGACCAAGGTCGGCTAGTGCGGCTGGAATGAAAAGCGTGAGTATTTATTTAGTATCCACAACATGAATATACCAAGTGAACATCTTCTTATTTTATTTTAGCAAGCGGACCTATCCTTACTCAAGTTACTATCAAGCCCAAGACGTAATAAATCCATTGATGTATTAAACGAAGTAAAGCAGTTATTAAAAGAAGGAGCTGACGCTAATCAATACGATAAAGAAGGTTACACATTGTTGCAATTGGCAGTTAGAAATCGATATAATGAGTGCTTGGAACTATTAATTAAAAACGGACACGCAAAGATTGATGCACGTGGACCGTAAGTTGTCAACTTCAACTAATTTGAAAAGGAAGAGTTCTATCTTTTTATTTTGCGGATTTTCCAGTACATTTATCGATTGATTAAAAACTATAGATTCTATTCATGTTTTCTTTCTTTTTTAAGGAGAGGAAATACAGCTTTGCATGAAGCCTGTTATCTTGATGAAGATGGTGAAGAACCATTGAAAATTTTATTACGGTAACATTTAAAACTCTACATAAGTTTGCATACAAATACTAAATACATAAATTTGTTTTTCTTATAGATGTGGCGGTGATTCGACATGGACAAATGATAAAAAAGAGAGCATAGTTGATTTGGCAACAAAGCAAAGTTCTCGGGATCTATTATTACAAGTAATTGCATCGCATCGTTCACAAGCAATAATTAATTCGCAAACAAAGATGGATAGACAATATGATGATTATTCTCGAATAGGGCATCGATCATCTTAGCAAAATTTAATATACTCAATAAAGTAATATTTAGGGCGAAGAAGCATTAACGTCAAATATTAAATTTACTAACAATTTTATTTGTTTGTCTTTTTGGTTTGATAAAAAGTTCATATATTCAATTTTAGATTCTATGTTGATACGCATGTTTCTTAACGTATGTCAAGCTTTTATGGTGCGTAACTTTATATCGTGGCTTTATTGTCTTTGTACTGTTTTGTTCGTTTCTAACCTATTATATAGATGTGTTTAGTTATATTAATAATAAAAAAAAATTTCTGTTTTATATAATCGTTATTTTCTGTACATTTTTCCGTATATATAATCAAATTGATATTTTTCTGACGAAAAAAGAATCTGTTTTACCGTGGTCATGCTAAAAAACGTTTTCTATATTTGCTTTAAATTGATATTTTTTACTTTAATGTCGAATGTATAAGTAACTTACTAGAATTATATAGTCAACACTAGTAAGCAAATGACCTTTGTTGTTTACTGAGAGTTGAACGGTATAATTGTTTATTAGTATTTTATTTTGAACATTTAATAATGGAAATGGTATTTCTTCATTTGAAAAAGAATTGATGTTTTTTTTTCATACAAGAGATCGATGTTATTCGTACGTTTATCAGCGTGAAAGATTTTGTTTTATATCTGGACAATACGTGTAAAAGTATTATTATATTTGTTATTCAAAGCAAACAAACAAGATTATTGAAGTGAAAAATGGGAATTTGAAAAAGAAATTCTAATTTTATAAAAACGCTTTATTCTGACTAGTTGAAGATTTATATCTTTTATTGATTGATTATTGGATTTTAATCATTAACAAATTTTTATTCGACATTAAATTTATCGTGAAAAAACGTTGCTTACAATTTCGGAGAAAACAAATAAAAAATAGTAAGAAATTTATACCAGACTCTTTATGGTAAGTAACCTCTGTACTCAATTATAATGAAAAAGTCTTTAAGTGACTGAACATATGCACGAGTAAAAAAAATGTCAAAATAATCTAATCAGTGGAAAGAAAAATTTAAATGATATAGTCTTGAGATGAATTGTTGTTAGCTCTTCTTACACAAATCAAATAGCTAGTGCAAATAGAAATCAACAATAATGACATTTGCTAAAAGAACGAGCACTTTCAGTATACTGAGGTTAAAATCCAAGAATAATAACAAAATACAATAATATGCTATGAGATCAACAGATCAACAAACGCATCTGTCACTTCTTCAAAAGATTAATAGACGATAAGCTACACGTTTTTTGTCTTCATTTGTCTAACAATTCATCATGAGAAATTTTTTACAATTCTGTTAACACTCAAAAGAATTTTGTACGAAGAAGAAATGAAAACTGTATATAATGTATATAATCAACCATACGAATTTAAAGATAATAATTATTTTTTTTCTCTCTCACTGATTAACTGTCAAAACGCTTATATGGATGTCAGAAAGATTTTTTGCCGGTATTATTATATTGTTGATTGTAATATGTTCGAAAAATTCGAATAATCTATATACTCGCATTTTTCATTTACTTCAATGGATTTCTCTTTCGATGATTATTTTTATTGATAATAGTAGTTAAATTATTCAAAAGTTCTCTTTTTCTGATTCAATTTAATATTATTCAAAAAGTTTATCATGTTAATTTATTTCAACTTCACTAAATTTATTCAACATCGTTTTACAGACATCAAAAATTTTTTAAAGTACAAACTGTCATAATATATGATATGTACAAATAATATGAGATAAAACATCTTTTTTTTTTCTATATGTACATTACATTCGTTTGTATATTGCTGCCTTAACGATCGTTGTTTTAGTTAACTAGCCTTTAGAAGCAACATAATAACATGATGATATTCTTAGTCGAAAGAAAAAAAAGAATACACTAATGATGAAGACAAGCATATTATACAGTATAGTCGAGTCAAAAGATATAGATATCGTACAATTTTTATTATAAATGCATGGACTCATGAATAACCATACATTTTTTATGTTAATCTAGCAAATTATATTCGTAGTTAGTAAATAAATGTAAGTATCTAAGTCATTTATAGTGACCCGTTAACAGTCAATTCAAGAATCTTTAACTCATAAGCTACCTGTTAATGGTGTAAAAGCGGTATGTTAACGTTACCATAAACTGCCAGTTTCAAGAACGTCAATTAACGGTCATATTGTAACAGACCAAATTGTGTATCGTAAACTGAAGTCAGTGAAAACACGGTTCGTCCCTGTTTTTTGACCGTTTTCTCGACAAGTCATTCATCTTTTTTATTTTACTATCACTAGTAGTATACATATAACACTAATTTTCTTCGAATAACTTAGAATTGTTTCCTTTCTCCTATATACAAGTCAACGGAACTTGATTAGATGAAGTGATCCTTTCTGGGCTTGGTACTAGAGATAGTGACACACTTTTTTTTTGAGGGAGAAGATCAAAAATAAAACTTCTTTATGAAACGTTTATAAAACGGTCCGTTACGTCTTAAAAAGAAGTGTAAGCGGTCCATTTTTTGATCGTGAAACGGCTCCAGTTAAACGACGTAACGACGATAGGAAAACGGTCAGTTAACAGCATCATTTTCACGGACTTGAGGAATTGAGCTTTTCAAAACGGAGAACAACGAGACACATTATCTTTTGAGATTAATTTTCTGTAGATAACAACTCACTCAAACATGATATTTTTTTTCTAGCTTATAGACTTATTTCTTTTCATTTTATATCAGCTTTTTATCAGTTTATCAGTTTTTATTATCAAACGTGCTGTATCAAAAGTCACCTCAGATCGTTGTCTGATGAACGCGGACGTCTCACAGTAGACAGTCAGGCGGACATTAGGGGAAAAATCGAAAGCGAGATTTTTCAAGATCTGAATAGTGTCATATATACACTACTGAATGCCCGACCTAACAGCAAAAAAATTTTGAACCAAATGCATAAGACGACCGAGAAAGCCAAGCGTCAATTTTTGGCTGATTTTTCGTAAGTTCTATAAAAAACTCTTTTTTCCTGACAAGAGTAAATACATTTAAAATTTGAAAGATATATATTCCGAAAGCTAATTGTTTGGGCTATCGATTGGTAAAAATAGGTCTCAGATTGCCTCTTTCCTGTGTGAGTGCACTTAACTTTTTTCGGCGCTAAGTGTTTTTTCAAAAGCTGCACTCAGCAAAGTGAGTGCGCGAGGGTTAGCGAAGGTCCGTCGAAGCTGAAATTTTTAGCAGTTATTTACCTGGAGGTGGGCAACCTACAAAACTAGCAAAAAGTTGCAATTTTTTCCAGTTCCGGAGTTATGAGTTTTCTAAAAACTCTGGTTTTCAGCGATTTTTCGCGGTTTTCTCAGATAGAAAGCATCCTAGCTAAAAACTGAGGACAGATTCGGAATCAGCGTGAAAAACTGCATCTAATCATGTGTCTTTCGTCCACTTTCGACGATCTCTTGCTGAAGTTTGCTGGAAACAGCGATTCTCCAAGGTTTTTCTCTAAAGCTGTAGCTGATGTTTTAGTATGGCATCTTCAAGCTTCCAGAAACTGTAAAAACCAGTTTTCGGCAGGTTTTGAACCATGGCGAATCTAATGATGCAGTTCAAAAACTTTTAAAGTGGCTTTCTAAAGGGTTTTCAGAGACCGGATCTCGGGGAACCCCTAAAAAACCAGTTTTTGAAGATTTTCTGGTTTCCTTAGAAAGAGCATGTCTGAAAACCTACAAAAGCTATATTTCGAGTGAAGAGGAACTATGTTGTACCAAATGTCCGCCTGCCTATGGAAAATTGCCCACTGTGTGTCTAACAGCGCGAAATAGAGGTAACACGTGTTCGTCTCGGTGCATTATAGTTCGCATTCAAAGTTGTCATGAAAGATCAGAGGTACCCTTATCACTGATGAAAATGAGCTAGCTCAACTCTTTGAAACTATCGAGTTATCATCCAAAAGCCCTTATACTAAGTATGTGGAAGTAAAACAACACACTTATACATAATCCGTCGTACTCGAATGTGATCCATTCAGTCCATGTCATGTGTCCAAAAATGTGTGCTGAAACTGCGCATTTTTCTTACATACAATTTTTATTTGAGTGAGGGATCATTCTTTTTGCAAAGTGAGTCCCAAGTCAACTAACTTGGCTTATTCACAATCGCGTCATATTCTCGCAACTCATAATGATTATTATAAACTCACCATTGCCACGACGAGACTGCAAAGAGCTGTTATTTTAAAAAAATTTGTAATATGCTATTGTAATGTCGGGCCGTGATTCGTTATAGTGATTCACACAGGAGACAAGTTTTTTAAGATTTAAAACCACTTCGCGATCACGGCTTTCTCTTACAGTCATGATATGACACAAATAGCTGTACGAATCTCGCGACGAATACCCTTTACCGTTCTCAGATGCGCAATATGTAATCCCACTGGTTCTTGCAAAATCTTCAAAGTTTTATCACATCTCAGTCAAGTTGGCACATATTAGCCTTGATCTTGACGTAAGAATAGCACGACTTAGCTGACGGAAATCGCGAATAAATAGCGATCATGATAAAATATTCGACAATGGCGAGAGCTTTTGGTATGAGTGCGAGAAAAGCATGCTTGCGGTAAAATGCGTCTGATTTCGCGAGTCTTACAGCGATCGCATCGTGACGAGAAATTGACTTGAGATAACTACAGATGTTTGAAACTGAATCCATTCTGAGAATAGATAGCGATTGTTACCAAAATTATTCTGATAGATTATCATTTGTTGTATTTAGGAAAAATCATTTTTTATGATGTTTTTAATCAAGTTACTTGTTTTAACGATTTTAATATCATGTGTTCAAAAATCAGTTATTGGTGATGGGAGCAATGATGTATTATGTCGAAATGTTCGTGATTTAAAGGATGTGGATATAAACAAAAATTTAGCACGTGTGCGTACGTTATGTGATCTCATTTCTCCGCAAGTGCAACAAGATTTATCGGTAAGAATTGAAGAAGATGATGATGATAGTAATTTGGAACCATTTGATTTAAATCTAATTGATACTGGTAATACGAGCAAGTTTAGTAGCTATAGAAGAAACTACATTGTAGTTTCTAAATTTAGACGACGATGCAAGTAGAATTTTAAACAGATACAAGCGCCGCGGCGGACGTGGTGGTGGTGGTGGTGGAGGTGGACGTGGTGGTGGTGGAGGTGGACGTGGTGGTGGAGGCGGACGCAGTGGAGGTAAATATACTGGATCCATTCTAACATCTATTGAAAATTTAATCTTCAACTTCAAGGCTACTTTCTTTAATTTTTTTGAAATGAGTAGAAATGCTCGCTAAAGTATCTGCTACAAACTGTGATATCATTGATTTTGTGATTCGACGTCAGGTAGTAGAAAAAAGCAAAATACTATTTGCTAGTAATCTAATGGTTTGGATTCGGACTCGAATTCAGATATTTATTAACTACTGTGTGGCTTTTGACATGAATTCACATATCTGTTCGCAGAAGCTGGCGAACAATTCTATCGATTTGAAAAAAAATAGAACAAGTAGCACTCGGACTAAAAATAATCTAAAATAGTGTAAAAGAAGGTTTGGTGCATTCTAGGTGGAGGCCGTTTTAGTTTTAGTGGTCGCAGTGGCAGCTCCAGTGGAGGACGTTTTTTCAGTTCCAGTCGTAGTGGTAAGTTCCAGAAAATTGAAGCTTCAAATGTTATCTCTTCGTGTGTAATTTACAGGTAGTGCATCGCCGTCATCATCCGGTTCACGTTTCTTCAGCAGCAGTAAAGTGTATTTTCAGTATATTTTAACATGACTGTTTCAACAAAAACACATTTAGGAAGTTCATCTAGTTCAGGATCAAGTGGCGGGCATCGCGTTCGTCAAGCTATTTCATCAACTTTCAGTCGTAACCCAGGTACTTAACCTCTGTTAGCCCTGATTCAACCGCCTATAATATGCCCAAATTCTACCGGTTCCATTTGGATACTGCCTGAACACAACGGTTAGATTTTACCGCTTCACTTTATATTCCACTGAATGACAATAGGGTATACTATCAATATGAACTGATTGCATTTACTTATTATTTATCTGGCAGAGCAGCAAGACATATCTTCAAAGCACTCGTTTTCTTCTGGGATCTGTACGGACCTCAGCTGGACGGATCAGGGTTAAAGAATAGGAAATAAAGTCTGTATGGGTTTCTCATTCGCATAGGGGGAAGTGGGAGCTCCATCCGTGCAGATGCACCGAGAACGCACCGAGTTCGAGAAACAGTGAGAACGCTGTTTCGAAGTTCTCAGCCAAAGCCAGGTTTGAATACAATCGAAGAAGTGGTTGTGCTTGCATGTCCCTGTTTTGAGCATAACAGTTTCCCACATACTACCAGCAAATGGTGTTGATAATGCTGCAAGTTTCCAGTTATGTATAAAATTCCTAATATAGTCTGATATATAAAGCAATTATTTAAGCATGTCTATTTACCTTGAATGTTCATCTATGCAAAAATTAATTCATTTATCATTTATAATGAAAATGTTTTGTAATTTGATCTACTTCACATCTTTGTTTTCAAAAAAGGTGTGCCAGCAATACCGGGTTCCAGCGGAGGATTTGGCAGTGGTGGGATGTAAGTCATTAGTTATTTCACAGTCATTTGTTTGTGTATTTCAACAGTGGCATCCGCACCCACAAGTTTCATTACTAATTTGCAATTAATTTGAATGTTTCAGAAAACCTTCTGGAGGACTGAGCCCTTTTGGTGGCTCGGGAAGTAGAATTGGTGGTTCGGGAAGTGGAATGGGTGGTTCAAAATGGGTGAGTATTGCTGATGGTATTCAACCAAAAACTACGAATAAGAACTCAAATATGCGTAACATGTTCAGGTAAGAGCTGGCAAAACATTTTTACCACAAGCTAAGGCATTTGGGAAAAGATATTATGAACGACGAAAGTACAATAAAGGTTATTATACAGGCGTGGGAGCGGCACATTATGGATATCGTCCAGGCTATTATCCAGCAGGTTATTCTCATTTCTTTATAATTCAAAACTTTTTCGTCGACATGCTGGTTATTCTCTAGGTTATTATAATTATGGTTATCCCCCAGTGGTTACTAATGACGTGCCTCCAGTCATAGCTGGAAAACCGGCCAGTGTTTTTTATTGTTTACAAGAAGATTTAAATAGCACGTTGGTCAACAACACACTGGACTCCGACGGTTTTGGTATATGCAATATGTCAGGAAAATTGGTTAAATGTCCTATTGAAATTGAATGTAAATCAAGTGAAGCTGATAATTGTTGTGAAGATAGCCAGCATGCACCTTATTGTTGTGGTGGTCCAATACCTAATGAATTCAGCAATGGATTAAGTGATGAAGATTGGATAGATTCAGCTAACAGACCAGATGATATGTGAGTAATCCTTCTTTCAATAGAAAGAACAGGTTTTATCTTCTTCGTTTATTTTTAGATTGAAACTAGTATCCACAATTTCATTACTATTAGCAGCAACTTGTTTATTACTTCGCTCACTAAAACATTTGAGTTAACTGATACATTACTATGCAGTCTATGATTTATATTTTTCGTTGCATGATTATTTATCAATTTATTCAAGTTTTTTTCGATTATTAGGACGAGCCCGTAAAGTATACCATGATATCTTCAAACAATTATGAAAATTTGTAATAAGTATTGAACCAGGCAGCTTCAGTCAAACATTAAACCTTAAATACTATCTTTCTTTGCTCATGCGATAATGCCTCGACCTGTTGTTTTGATTTAATGTAAATAGTAGCCACTTGTATTATTCATCTTTTATATACTACGCATAAAATCAGCAACACAAAAAAGCATTTGGAACAACTTGTCAATTTTGTTTAACAACGATGTCAAACGATACAAGGATAAAAATATACAATATACTCCATTTAAAAACAACCCCGAGTTTTGTAAGCAATATTCATCATCGGCACTACAATCTTCTAAACAAATTTCAAGATGTCACTGAGAAAAATCAAGAAGTTATGATTTTTGTTAAAAGAAGTTCATTTCTTTCTATACAACTGGGGACTTGTGAGGACTGGCAAACATAATTTTTTTCCATTTTACTTGTCACAACAATAAAGGACGGCGAACGATAAGACCGCAAATCGGCCCCCGTTCAAATCAGTCTTATGTTAACTCATCTGATGTAGTTTTCATCCACGATTAACCCTAACATATTTTTAGATCTTAAAAATCTTTTTCAGCGCCTCTGGAAACATTTTAGCAAAAAAAACTCTTCCCTCGTTAAATTATCTTTACTCAGAGTATTTTCATCATTCCATCTCCTTCACCTAGAGCAAATATCAACTATTATACACCGTTCGATAGAGAATTCCATGGGCTACAAAACAAGATATTAGATCATCATAAGAAAATGTAACTGAGTGGTCTACGATCCGAAATACTCGGTACTATCTCGGCAAACCGGTAGGTCACCCTCATTCACGTTTGTACCATCCTTTAATTTGTTCTTGACCACTTTATGTCACTCGAAAGAGAATTTCACGGGCTACAAAATGATATATGAAATGTTGAGAAAAAAATGTAACTGGGTACTCTCAGATTCCAAATACTCGGTAGCATCTCAGCAAACCAGTAGGTCAACGTCGTTCATGTTTATAATATCCATTGATTTTCTCGTTAACCATCCTACTTTATATATCATTCGATAGAGAATTTCATGGGCTTCAAAGTGAGCTATAAGTAAGTCTTTCGAAGGTATGACCACATGGGTGAATAGTCGAAATACTTGCCTGATATAATAATTTTCATCTATCTTAGTGCTTTAAACACTGCTTTAGTCACTTTTCTACCATAATGAAAAAGTATGGAAGTATGCTTATGTAAAGTATAAAAGTATTTTTCAAAAACATACCATTGGATAGCCCTTGAAATTCTCTACAAAGTGAACGTGGCTAAACACGATTCTAAGGATGCTTGTGTCCTACCTATGCCAGAAAATATTATGAGTAGAGAAAGATACTTTTTTAAGAGGGTCTAAAGGAAATTTATAGAGCACGATCAGGCACATAATCTTATAAGATCTGATGAATTGTTACGTGATCCGACAATAAAACTAATATTAATTAGACGAAAGCAAAGCTATCGTTCGAATAATTCCAGAACGTGAAGTGCCTATATACGGTATGCCTACGGTCATTTACAGTGCATATAGGGCTATATACGATGATCTTATTTAAGCCATAAACACGCCGTATATGGTAGGGCGTAACTGCGGTCGTAAAACACCGATCTGGTTTACGGTAAAATACGGTGCGTAAACGGCCCGTATTTAATCGTTTACGGCCGTATAGATGGCGTATGCGAATTGTATACGGTTGTATATGACCCGTATACGATAACCGCAACAAACCACCTGGGTTATGAGAAAAAAAATATTCGTGTTAAAGATCTGCTAAATTGTTGTATATTGTCTTGGAGAAGTAAAGTTTTGGTCTAATTGTTGATTCAACCCTTGAAACTCGGACCAAAATTAGTTCTAAAATTTCGAAAATTGTCAGAAGATTTAGCTCTGATTATATCACCAGAATCGATGTGAGATGAACTGATCATCATTTTCATCTCTGAATTAAAACATAATTAGTAATGAGGCTGCGGATCTGATTCAGCCGTGATAAAACTGCATCTTCTCCGACAACTGTTGACTGATGTAGTAGAATTAAGGCGCCGGTAATTCAAAGATCAAGAGGGTCCTTATGTTTTGCTTATATATAGTCTATTCGACGCAGAATTTTACGCTGATCACGAATATCATAGTTAAAAAATTCTTAGTGCGCGTTTTCCCAGAGAAAAATTCAAAAAATTGGGAGGGTGTGATTTTCTGAAATGTTGACCTCTTCCCAGAATAACTCCAATATCTCCGCTTCGGAGCACTTTGGAAAGACAGCGATGTGATATTCGAAATTAGCGTGAAAAACTGATTCTATAACTCAGCCTAGAAAGACGCTAGAAAGCCCGAAAAGATCTCATTTTGCTCAGAACTCGATGCGCATTCAGATGCGATTCCGAAGGGTTCTGAGAGATTTCCAAAGAATCGGTTTTTCAATAAACTTTGTCATTACTCAGCGTCTTTCTAGACTGAGTTATTGGCAAATTTCTTAAGGGACTCGAGTCAGCCGGATCACTGGAAGTAAAATGGCCTTATCTCATTCTAGAGATGTCCTAAAAGGCTCGAGGACGTCTCATTTTGCTCAGAATTTGACGCTCTATCGATACGATGTGCTTGGGACGAAAAAGATTTCCAAAAAGCTCTTGAAGGTTTCTCAGAGTTCTCGTTTTTGCAAAACCTACTTGGAAAACTACAAACCTCTCAAACACATTTCTAACGTATTCAGCATTGCTGTTTACCTAGAAACCTTAATAGCAGTTCTCTAGGTGGAAATATCATTGAGTTATGGGCTCATCATCTGAAGGATTTTTCGAGAAACTCGCACTTTTTCAGTCTTTTTCTAATTTCTTCTAAAAGGAAAAACGTTTTAAAGAAAGCGAAGCACACTTTTGTAGTGCGTCTCAAGGTGGTTCAAATGGCGTAAGAATCAAGGATCTATCGCTTTACACAAAAAACTAGATAGGTTTGCAAAGTGACTCTCTCCCTGTTTTGAAATTCCCGCTTCAAATGCGCGTCTAAGTTCCAGATTTTGAGTTGGAATTTCAAAAGACACTGGCCTAGAATCAGTTTTTCACGCTAATTTCGAATATCACATCGCTGACTTTCCAAAGTGCTCCGGAGCGGAAATATTGGAGTTATTCTGGGAAGAGGTCAACATTTCAGAAAATCACACCCTCCCAATTTTTTGAATTTTTCTTTGGGAAAACGCGCACTAAGAATTTTTTAACTATGATATTCGTGATCAGCGTAAAATTCTGCGTCGAATAGACTATATATAAGCAAAACATAAGGACCCTCTTGATCTTTGAATTACCGACGCTTTAACTATTCTTTTTATCTCTTTTTTGTTCTACACTTACATATCAAATCAGAAAAAACTTGATAACATATTTTGGACAGCTCCTTAGCGAACGAACACTGCTCAAAGGGAAGTGGGAGCATTGTCTTGATTCAAAACCATTGAAGATCGTTTGAAGATTTAAATTCCTAAAGTAAAGGGACCGAGCGAGTGCAGACGAGCGTTACCTTGCTTTAGATTAAGATGGCATTATTATTTCGTTAAAATAAGCGTCCGTCATTTTTGTTCCCAATTCGACAAAAAATATTGAGATCTTGGTACAGATGAGCGTTACCTTGTAGAATTATCACACCACAACAAATTACATAAGGAGAATTATAAATGTTAAAGAGCGGTTTCAATACTAATATGAAACATTTCCCAACAGTCATACTATAAATGCGACATCTTTCAACTGTTTCCTTACTTTCATTATTCACCAATGGAAAAATTGCGTCCAATTACTATTGCAAGTATTCCCTGGATCGTTCAGGTGTCAAAAAGTAAAAGTAAAAACCGATCAAGATAAGCGACCTTCCTTTTGGTTACTGGTATAGGACGTTCAATCCAGTACTGAAACAAGAAAGGTCGTATCAGGGTTTTAGTAGGAAGTTTTTTCACTTTGCTGTTAGCGCCAAAGTGGGATTTTCCATCGATATGAAATGTAAAGTGGACAAGATAGGAACAGTTGAAATTTTTGTCTAACAGCGACTAAAAGAGATTTTTTTCTTGTCACAGGGGGTTCGTTTTACCATTTTCAGTTAAATGGACCGAAATTAACTTCTCTACCCTGATCGATTACAAATTTAACTACAAACATTTAGATGACTCATCTAAAACAAAATCGAACTAAAAGAATAGCTGTAAGTTAAATACTTCTAAAGAAAAAGAAACGCTGCAAACCTTTTATACGTTTAAACAGAAGTCGCAAATCTGTTTTGACTAATATCCTGTTGACATTAATCTTCAGACACTAGCCATGTATTATGATGAAAATTAGAGGATTAAACAGAAATTATACTGGTTCTCTCGATTCCATGTGTTCAACAAACAGATTGATGGGTTAGTTTTATGAGGTAGAAAATATGAAAAAAGATGAAATAGAATTCTCAAAAACCACTCATTTATTAACAGTGGTAAAATAAGGATCATCGCAGAATATTCGAGAATAATGAACGTTTATCGTACGAGCCGTATTTTGTGAGTCTTACAGCAAACGGCTAGCTAGATTCCTACGCTGACTTGTGAAGCAAGGATCACAAGAAATCTAACTTGGAGTGTTTCTGGAACTGTTTGCGTTTACACAAAAACTTTGTTGTTCTATTTAAACACAGAAAAATACTTTGTCTAGGTTGCTTGCGTTTAAACGAAAAAGAAAACGTTTGCATGGAAGCTTCTTTATTTTAATAAACGCAGATAAGAAAAATTTGCGTGTATTTGCAAATATTTCGCTATTACATTATATAATATAATGAGTCATCTAAGAACAAAGGTTTTTCGAATTAATAAGAATTAAGTAGTAAACTATGACTTATCCAAAGGTGGATAATACTCTACTTGTCTGTTGAACAAGAACTACCAGAAAAATTATCGTAGTTGTCTCCCATTTTGAAATAAAAAACGTATTTATTTAGTCTTTCAAGTGTAATCGATAGGATTTTAGACATCTATAGCAATACAGAACCGTAACGACGTTGATAACAACGTACGATCACTGATATATTGATAATGAAACAGTGGTTTTTTTATGAAACAGTTTGTGTCCACTTATTTGCAGTTATACAAACGAAAGTAACTCTGTTCTTTCTAAAAGGTGCGTAGAGGTGGTAGAAATATCGAACACAGAACTTTCTTACAAAGAAAGAATCACTCCACAGAAAGGTTCATTGTTATTCAAAGATGGCTTCTCGTGTTGTACTTTTGATTTATCATTATAAGTACAGCAAAGAGTTTTGATCTTAAACGGTTTGGTGTTCAGGATCATCATTTTTTATGAAAGTTATTTTTATATCTATTTTAGATAAATCCGTTCTTGATCTATGTGTTGAAACTTCTCAGAATTGTGGTGTTTTCCTGGATCAATCAAACGCTTATTAGTTGTTTCTCTGGTAATATATCGTTGATCCAAAACAAACCAAAACTCATAATAGCGTAACGTGTTTAAGCCAGTTGTCAATGAGCTCGCGAAAACAGCGTTTAGATGTTGGTCAAGAAAAGCCTCGTAAACGAAGATTTGATAATGATTCTGATAATTCATCTGATGCAATAAGTAGTGAAGCGTCGAAAAAACGACGTGAATCACCATCTTCATCAAGTAATCATCCCTCAGCATCTTCAACAACGTCGACAACTAGCACAATAAAACCATCATCGATCGGTGTGGCAAATTTAAATCCATTCACGGGTGCACCATATAGTAATTATTATTATGAATTATATAAGAAACGACGACAGTTACCCGTGTGGGAGTACAAAGATGCGTTTATGACAACATTAGAAAAAAATCAAGTATGTAGTAAAACTAATTTAGCAAGAAAAACACGTTTTTTAATATTAGGAAATTGGAGTAGAAGCAAGATTTCTTGGTAATGTGTGTCATTAAAACTTCGTTTTTCTTTAGGTGACCGTTCTTGTTGGTGAAACGGGTAGTGGAAAAACAACACAAATTCCTCAATGGTGTGTTGATTATACTAAACGCTTAAATCTATCTAGTGGACAACAGAAAAAAAAGGGTGTGGCTTGTACACAACCTCGTCGAGTTGCTGCCATGTCCGTTGCACAACGTGTCGCCAATGAAATGGACGTCATACTCGGTCAAGAAGTCGGTTATTCAATTCGATTTGAAGATTGTTCAGGACCAAAAACACTACTAAAATATATGACTGATGGAATGTTATTACGTGAAGCCATGTCTGATCCACTGCTAGAGTCTTATGCGTTTGTTCTACTCGACGAAGCACATGAACGAACGTTGGCTACGGATATTTTAATGGGATTGTTGAAAGAAGTTGCTAAACAACGATCAGATTTGAAAATAATTGTCATGTCAGCAACGTTAGACGCTGGAAAATTTCAAGATTATTTCGATAAAGCACCGTTATTAACCATACCAGGAAGAACTTTTCCTGTGGAAATATTTTATACTCCAGAACCAGAACGAGATTATTTAGAAGCAGCAATTAGAACTGTACTTCAAATTCATATGAGTGAAGAACAAGAAGGTGGATTAAAGAAAATATATCAGTATTTTTATTTATTGTATCTTTGTTTTTAGGTGATATCTTGTTGTTTCTAACTGGTCAAGAAGAAATTGAAGATGCATGTAAACGTATTCAACGTGATGTAGAAAATTTAGGACCAGAAGTAGGTGAATTAAAATGTATCCCATTATATTCGACATTGCCACCAAATTTGCAACAACGTATCTTCGAACCGGCTCCAGCAAATAAACCCAATGGAAGTATTGGACGAAAAATTGTTGTATCAACGAATATAGCCGAAACATCATTGACTATTGATGGTGTGGTGTTTGTTATTGATCCGGGATTTTCAAAACAAAAAGTATATAATCCAAGAATTCGAGTTGAATCATTGTTAGTAACACCAATTTCAAAAGCAAGTGCACAACAACGAGCAGGACGAGCTGGACGTACAAGACCGGGAAAATGTTTTCGATTGTATACAGGTGAGTTCAATAAAGCTGAATATATTAATATTATGGAATAAACTTGTTTATTGTTCTTTTTTTAAGAAAAAGCGTACAAAAGTGAAATGCATGAAAATACGTATCCTGAAATATTACGTTCGAATTTGGGCAGTGTAGTATTACAATTAAAAAAATTGGGTATTGATGATCTTGTTCATTTTGATTTTATGGATCCACCAGCACCCGAAACACTCATGAGAGCATTGGAATTATTAAATTATTTAGCAGCACTAGATGATGAAGGGGAATTGACAGAATTAGGTAAAAATTGTATTAGTTGGAACTATCTAATGAACTGAAACTGTTACATGAGATATTGTCTTATGTTTAGGTTCAATGATGGCTGAATTTCCACTAGATCCTCAATTGGCTAAAATGGTTATTGCCTCATGTGATTATTCATGTTCCAATGAAATTCTTTCACTTACGTCAATGTTATCTGTTCCACAATGTTTCGTACGACCAAATGATGTTCGTAAACAAGCCGATGAATGTAAATCACGTTTTGCACATGTTGATGGTGATCATTTGACAATGTTAAATGTTTACCATGCATTCAAACAAAATCATGAAGATCCAAATTGGTGTTATGAAAATTTTGTTAATTTTCGTTCATTAAAATCAGCTGATAGTGTAAGAACTCAATTGGGTAGAATTATGGATCGTTTTAATTTAAAAAGATCGTCAACAGAATTTACATCACAAGATTATTATTTGAATATACGAAAAGCGTTAGTTAGCGGATTTTTTATGCAGATTGCACATTTAGAAAAGACTGGCCATTATTTAACAATTAAAGATAATCAAATAGTACAATTACATCCGGCCACAGTTTTAGATCATAAACCAGAATGGTAAAATTTAGCTATACAGTAGAATTAGTAAATGAGTACTAATGTTTGTACTTTGTGTCCTTTTCAGGGTATTGTACAATGAATTCGTATTGACAACTAAAAATTATATTCGTACAGTGACAGATATTAAACCCGATTGGTTGTTAACCATTTCTCCACAATATTATGAACTCAATTCATTACCAGATGGCGAAGCTAAAAGACAATTATTTCGAATATCTCAACGAATGGAAAATAAAAAACAAACCAAAAATAATTAAATAATTTCTTCAGATATTATAGTCATCGTTAATGTTTTCATTGTTGTTTTCTTACTCTCTATACAACAGCTATGAGATTCTCTTTCTCTTTCTGTATGTCTTTATGTACTAATTGATTTTGTACGTACGTTGTATGTCTATTTTCATAAATTGTTTGAGTTAAAAATCAGTTTCTTGGCTTGTTTCTAAAAATATTCAAAGTTTGTCCGTTAGTCTAAATTTCTTTCTCATATGACAGTTAAAATATAACCTATGTAATTATGCTGAAGTCATACGCTAGTCAGAGAAACATTACTTTTTAATGATCATTCCATCTCCTGTTTACTACAATTTTAGCGATCTAACTAAATGTATTAGAGCCTTGTTGGATTTACACTGATTTTTAGTCATTTTATAATTGAATTTTTTAATCTACATCGTTTTTCCCCTTATGCTTTTTTTAGATGATTGTTTTTGTTTTCTAATATCTAATTTATACAAAGAGGTGAATCTAAAATCGTACGCTAGTTTTATTGATGATGAAAACTCAAGGTAAAGATCTTTCTTATCTTTTACTATTCCTATTTATTGTTGAATCTCTTTTCTTTTGTTTAAGTCAGAGTATGCAATCAGATTGTAAGTCAGAACTAGAACAAATACCGGTTAGTTATCAGAATACATTATCAAAAGCGTCAACAACAATACAACAGTGTTCAAGTCCTCTAATAACACGTCTAAGAGCAAGAACACAACAAGAACAACAGCAACAGCTTATATCGAACATTAATAATAGTACAAAAAACAACATATCATCAGAATCGAATAGTCAGACGAATTTAACAGATACATTGAATATTAGAAAAAATAATCAGTTACAAACGATAATAGAGTCAGATAATAGGTAAAATGGTCATCGGTTGTCTACTAGCATATATTTACTTCTATTGTTTCTTTTTAGATCAACACTGCTGACAGATTCATTGCTACCGGTCAAAGATGTTGATTCATTAACGGATTGTCTAGAAAATTGTAGTCTTGATGAAGGAATATGTAAGTTTTAAGTTTTTCGCTTTTGAAACTTCTCAATTTGTCAATAATTAAAGTTTCCCAATTTTGAAAGTCATGAGCGCTAATCTAAAAGACTTTAGAGCGAACACACACGCATGAAGTATTACGATGAGCAATGCTCAGGATAAAATTTTTCATTTTAGTTGGTTCTTGTATGTGGCCAAGTCGTCAAATATCTCTGAATTATCCCAAGTCAAATTTGATTACTTCTTCGGCAATAGCATTTTCATCGACAAACTGGGGACAAACTAGTTCTAATCAATTTGGATTTCTTAGTCGATCATCTCCATCTTTTTTCACAGAAACGGCAACCTATACTCCATCCATACCGGTAATAGTTAACTCTTCCTTCACAACAACAACTGTGTTTGGGCAGTCAACTCTATCTCCTTCTGCTAATAGATGGTCGGAATTACAGCGTGGTTTTCGTGATGCTGCTTCAACCTTGAAAAGAAATCTTTTCTGCGATCAGCTGCCCCTAATACAACCGTCTACAAATCCGTTTGAAAATGTAACACAACAAAAATCAGATCAAATATCCAGTTTGATTCATGAACAACAGCAACAATCATCTCACTCTCCTTTTCATCAACAGTTTTCTGTTCTACCAAACGAATATTCCATCAAGTCTTGCTCACAAACTTCTCCACCACTACTATTAAGGCGTTCTTCGATATCGTCACAACAATATACCAAAACAAAGGCTAAAGTAAAAAGCAAAAGTGTTATAGTGCAATAGTTTCAGAAAGGTAACTTTTCTTATTTCCATTTAGACGTCATCACACTCGAAACACCGACAAAAACCACAAAAATCCTCTATATCATCAAAATTTAAATCATTCCTTTATATTTCATCTATATTTTTATTTGGTCTCATTCTTGGTTGTTCCTTATCACAAAAAACTGGTACATATCTTTATCTGGCATTACAATTTTGTTTAACTTTTACACTTGAATTCATAAAAATTAGTTTAGAATGTTTACGTGCAATATTTCACTTTGTTCACAAATTTTTGTCAGTAGAAACATAAATACAGATGTAAGACAATTTCTAGTTTGTTAACGTTGTTATTATTATTTTTTTTTTATAAATACACATACAGTGAATATTCAAGCTAAGATCTTGTCTTTTTCACAATAAACTTTCTTTTATCTTATGCTGAGGCTTTTTTCTCACGTTATGGCAGATGATAAAAAAGACAAGTTCTTATTTAGATAGAAGAAAAAGAGCTTTTGTCTTATTTTGGAAGATTCAATGACCACGGCAAACCATTTATTTTTATTATTAACGCAGCTTGAGATTCTATTTCGACAGAACAGCTATTTGTTTAAAGTATTTTCATGTCAGTTTGCTGAAAAAAATTGAGCAAAAACTGCTAGAGTGATGAAAGATGAGTCAACACTATCCTCCTCAAGCTCATTTCATTCAATGATAAATAATAAAACATCTTCAAGTAAATAGAGGACAGTTTAGAGGACAATAAAGACAAAGTATCAGAGCTGGAAGAACTTCTTCAGGTGCATACGATTCTTTAATAGTTTTTTTTATTACTTTGGATGAGTGATAAGCCAATGGTACTCTCGAAAAGTTTATTTCAGTTGGTTTTATTTTAAAATTTCTCAGTTGTACTTATTTGACCTAACTCTACCTTCGATAAGAAATTCTATTCCATTTGTATGTCGTTTTGAGAGATTTTTAGATGTCAACCGTAGAACAATTACAGTTATTGAGATCCGATTGTTTATTCGAAGATTGTAAAATTCTCGTAAATATTTTACAATGTTAGTAGTTTTTGTTTGTGCATTTATGTTTTCGCATTTTTTTTTAGGCTGAATTTATTCTTGCATTAGATGATTGTGGCAAAGAACCGTTAGACAAGGATCAACGTATTATCGTTTATCGTTGTCAAGCTGATTCAGCATGGGAATTACAAGAATATAGATTAGCTGAACAATATTACAAAAAAACCATACAAGCATATAAGCAAGCGGATAATAAATCGGTAAATACTGCTAATAGGAATCTCTTTTTTTCTCTTTCCTTCTTTTTTCCACTAATAATTATGTATTCGTTTCTCTTTAGGGCGATCCAGAATGGTATACTGAAGCGAAATATCGTCAACATTCATGTTTATGTAAATTAAAGCAACCAAAAGAAGCATTAGCTGTTGTAAGTATTACTGAAACAATAATTTTATCATACTACACTATCTATGTACTTAATTTTAGCTTGAAACTATTCCTCATAATCAACGTTCATCGAAAATTTATTTAGCATTAGGCCAATTATATCAAAAAAATACGATTGATAATAAAAATCTCGATGCTATTAATGCCTATAAAGAATGTTTGAAATTAAATCCTAATTCTTTAACAGCTTACAATTCTCTATTATCGTTAGGAATTAAAGTAAATGAATTTTTACAATCACCACATATTCAATCGATTAATGATAATCAAAATAATTCATTATCATCATTTTCTACCTCATTATTAAAATATTCATGGTTTCGTACTCTATTGCAAGCTGATTATGCCTACCATACACGAGACTATTTAGAAGCTACACGACTTTACCAATTAATAGATACGGAACATATTCAAAATTCACCAACAATTCTCTGTCAAATGGGACACTCACAATATTCAAATGGTGATTATTCACAAGCATTAACAACTCTTCAACGTGCACATAATGTTGATTCACAATTAATTAAACATATGGATGTACTCGCATTTTTAATCTATAATGAATCAAAAGATTGGCAATTAGAAAGGTGAACTAGTACAATGATAAGGCTTTCTAGTTATTTGTTTATTTTTATGTTTAGATTAGCAAATCATTTATTATCGCTTGGCGATATGTATTCTGAAACTTGGATAGCACTGGGCTATTATTGTTTAAAACAAATTAATAAACCAAATCGAACAGTTTATTTAGCACAAAAAGCGTATTCATTGGATAATAAAAAAATTCAAGCTCTACTATTGAAAGGTTTAGCATTATATAAATTAAAACGCTATAGTGACTCATTAGTTCATTATAAAGAAGCTATCCGCCTAACGCCATATTGTTATGAAGCCTATAAAGGTATTCCTTTCACTTTGCTCATGGTTGATTAAGAATGTGTGTGTCTGATTTTAGGTGTTGTTGATGCTTATTTAGCCACTACGCGTACTACAGAAGCATCGTCATTTATTACAAATGCTGTTCGAACATATTTGACTCGTCATGTTCGTGCATTTACTCTATGTGGTCAAGTATTGGCCAAAGATCCATTATCATTGGAGAAAGCAAAATCGTTTCTTGAACGAGCATTAAATCTAAATCAGACATATGTTGAAGCTGTTGTATCATTAGTTGAAGTTTATAATCAATTAAAACAACAAAATAAAAGTGTTGAATTGTAAGTTTCCCGTGACTATTCTTTCATGAATATAATATAACATAACATCATGTTTAGATTGAAAGAACATCTGCAAACAAATAATGATCCACGTTTGAAAC
>CAJNOQ010000256.1:0-59215 GCA_905250885.1 Didymodactylos carnosus
GATAGCCAAGAGTCAGGTCTACCTACATGGTCAATTTCGTCTATGTCCATTTGAAAACGGCTTAAATATGCTCAAAATACTATGAAAATTTGAGGTGCTGGCCATAATTACCCCAAGTGACTCTATATTCTATGACAGTACACAGATAGATTAAGAATAAATTTTACTTTGTTTATATAGTAGTATGTAGACGATGTGATTTCCATTCAATTACATACTGATTGCTCCTGTTAATCGTGTGACGACACGTTTCATTAGTTTGTTTTCATCTCTCTCATTTTCTATAGTGTATACAACAGTTCACCAAAACAAATCGCAGCGAATATAATCAATGTTTTTTCGTATTCTTTAATTATAAAAGTGAGTTTAATTTTTTTTTCCTTGTCTATGCGCCTTTCGAATAGAAACTTTTTTTCTTCAAACATTTTTAATCATACAGTGTGTCTGTGCAAGTCAAATCCATTAGACACTATGAAAACTAAATATTTTACAGTAGTTGTTAAGTTCATTTTTAATGATTGATGAATCAAGCAAGAGCAAGAGGGCTTTCCACTCTGTCTTTAACAGAGAAAACATAAGAAATACAATGGTAATTATGGAAAAACGTCTATTTTCACAGCAAAAATATAGGGCTGTCGTAATACTTTTGAAATGAAATACGATAGTTCCCGATGAATAAACATTATCACTTTCGTTGTTATAACGAAACATTCCCGTAAACATTGATCTAGATAATAGACGTTTATGGTCTTTCAATTAGCATACCGTATTTCTTTAATGAAAAGAAGATTTTTTATCTTGTTGACATTCTCAGAATTGCTTTAAGAGAAATCAGTTCGAAATACTCAGGTTCGTAGAGTCCTCCTCTGACCAATAAGAAAATTCAGAATGATACAGAATAGAACAGAGATTAAGAAGGGTCAAGATAAGCCTTCATTAAACGCCAGTATCAATGTAAATATTTACGTTGCTTAATGGAAGAAATTTTAATGAAATTCTATTTTATTATGAAAACTTGATTTTGAGGAAGGGAGAAAAGTAAGTCATCGTTACACGACTATGATTATATACCACTGACATACGATTATTTACTTTTCTCCTATGCATGTCAACACTCTTGCCTTATTTCTGACAGGACTCTTTGAAATACATCGCCAGTCTTGCCAGTTCGGGCAAGAGTCTTGTAGCAGTTTTTTGTCAAGAATCATAGGATCCATTATTTCAGACTGGAGTCTTGCATAACTTTTTCTCATGATTTTGGGCAAAGACTCTTGAACCGGTAAACCTATCTTGATTTCGCACACGTTGTGTGACTATATGAGATATGAAAGGTATTGTAACTATTTTCATTCACTTTTTCGAAAGTCATATGGGCCGAAATGAATATCAGATTCGTAATCAACATCGAAAATAACCCATGAAAAAGTACGTTTTGATTAAATCGGGGTGAATCACTTGAAAACGATTCCCTCATGAGCTGTGAGAAAGTTTTAATCAACTTGAAAATGTTTTGTTTATAAGATCCGATTTCTTATTATACTTGTCTAAGATTTTAACAACTAATATTGAGAATCTATGAGGATATCTACTTTAATTTCGTACAACTGAACAAGCTGTGCATTTCTGTGTTAGTATTGAAAACTTTTTTACAGTCCGTTGTTTATTTTGTTGATCAAAGGGTCGTATTTGAAAAAAATTGATTAAGACTCATCAAAATCGACTAGAATCAAGAGTCTTGCAAGAAATACGGCAAGAAGATTGATATGAGCAAAAAACTATTATGAATGATTAATCAAGTAGAAAAATGAGACAATGTAACAACATGAAGCAATATAAACAGTTTCAAAAACAAGTTTATAGAGCCTTTATAATAACCAATTTATCGGAAGTTTTTACAGTCTTTCTAAACACGATTCTTCAACGATGTTAGTTTATACTTTATTCATTCAAGAAAAAGAAATAAGAATAGTCATTTTACACAGATGCGGCCTAGGCCATTATATCAGCGAAAAATGATTATGCGAGGAAAACGATATTCTACTTGTAAAGAATATTTTTTATATATTTTAAATAAGTATAATCATGCACTCAAATAACGACCTTTCATAGTTTACTGCAAGCCGAGGTTTGTGTGTTAGAGTCTGTATTTATTCAAATTGATTTCTTTCAATAATTAAAGTTTTAGAAAACTATGATAACCTACCTCGTTGCCGTTTGTAATCTAAAAAAAAGTCAAAATTGATCTTATTTTTAAAAAAACCTTGACTGGTCATGAATCTCTAAATTTTAAGAAAAAATGAAGTTGTTTTTTATTAATGCACATCTTACGAAGAAAATCTAAAAAAATATTGCAATTGCACAATATATTTTATCGTTGATGAAAGAAAATTTATTTGTATTCTTTATTATTTTAGATTTTTATTTTCAAATACCACATTATCGACCATGGCAACTGAAGGTAATTATCATAATTCATCAATATTTTTTTACTTTTCAATTTTTTACTTTTCAGATAAGTATGAGACAACAAATCAAGTGCCACCAATACCGATGCCTGAAAGTATGTTCATGTCACATTTTGTATACAAATAAAACTATTTATCAATTTCTATACTCTTTCGTTTACTAATCAGATCAAGTACAATATGACATAAATGTACCAGCATTAGATGATGCTAGCAATCAAATGCTTCATGAACTCTATGTTTCTATGCAACCAGTAACGGATACTACAAATAAAAATGAGATAGACAAATCATGCGAGATAAGGTAACAGATAATAACGAAGGTGATTAAAAAGACTTATTATGTCGTTCTCTCTTTTTTTTTATAACTTGTCAAAAAATTTTTTTGCCACGAATAAATATTAATGCTACTAGCGAGAGATGTTTTGTTTTTATTGATGGTGCCAGATGTCAATGCAAATAACAAACTAATTGACTTTATAATCTCATTTTGTCAAATTTTGATAGGTGTTATAGTGGAACGAGAAAATATTTTATGCTGTTGGACGGAACATACGGAATGCTAGCGTATGCTATTACTAACTCTAACGTTCCAAACATGGCTATTCCTTTCTCATACTAATTTGCGTGCTTATTTTAACCATGATTAAAAAAAACAAAATATAAAAATATAACCGAGTTTTATTTCACTCAATTTGTTTCAACAGTAAAGAAAATCAAAACTATACACAACAGAAGAATATTAAATACTAAAACCATTTTCTTTTGCTGGTTGTACAGATTGTTCTGATAACGAAGATGTATGTCTCGATATGGATTGTGATAATGAATGATGATCACCATCTACAGATAAATCAATTTCATTTGTATGATGTTTATTAACGACAACCGGTAATTCATTGAAAAAATCATTCGATGATGCGGATGGTAGAGGATTTAACGAATTTGTACGTTTAATACGACGAGTTTGTTTTTCGTTAGTTAGCGTTTCTTGCTCCTGAGGTAATGGTGATAATTGTAGATCAGATCGCGTTTTGATGGATGATAACGAGCAGCGAGATGCTTTTTTTCTACTATCGAACTTGTCGTCAATAAATGCATTATTATTATGAGCATAAGAAACTGATGAGGATGTCGTAGAGGATGAATCATTAATTGATATGTCATTATTATCAACGATTACATCGTCAAGATTAATTATAGAATTATCACGCTGCTTACTTGCAAAACGAAGAAATACCTAAATATATAACAAATTAGAAGTTGTCAAGAACACACACAGAGATGAAAAAGACAAGTTCTTACATGTTCAAGTGTTGTTTGTGAAAGAGAATAATCAATTACACCCATCAGTTCCTTATTTGATTCAATAAAACCGAATATTTTTGATAATGTATTCGTCTTAGGAATATTATATTCTAATTTTATACCATGATGTTCCTAAATAATAAAATTAATAAAGCATATAGTTGCTCTTGTATATTTTCAGTCGCCTAACCGTTAAATAAAAGATTAGTAAAAATTAAGGTTAACACTTAGTCACTTATAAACAAAATATGTACAGAATACGAAAACATCATTTCTTACTGTCATTATTGAGTCTGGTAAATATTGATTTAATATATTTGAAGCAATCGGAATATAAGATACATCGTTCAATCGTAATTTCAAATAATATCCTGTACCAAATCTATGTTTAAGATGTTGTGGTGAACCTAAATTATCAGAAATATTTTTATTGAACAGACAGCACTTTCGAACGAAATTTTACCACTCAAGCTTGTCGAAATTATTCAACAAGAACAACGAAAAGTCTTACCCAAACATTTAAACTGACCATTAACCATAATTGCTAAGTTTGAGCATAAAATATCGCACTCATTCATCGAATGTGATGTTAACAAAATAGCCTTGTCTTCTTTCTTAGCCGCTATAATATTGTTCCATACTACTCGCCTATTCCCAGGATCTATAATAAAACAAAAATATACAAACATTTCTCTTCTGTTCAATTTAATTTTATTGTATAATCTTACCCATTCCATTTGTTGGTTCATCCTTAAAAGGTAAATAGATACTTATTAGAATTATATATTTATATAAGAAAGAAGGAATACACTTACCAATAAAATCAAGGTTGGTTGACCAAGCATTGCTAATGCCACCGATAATTTTCTTCGCATTCCACCACTATATGTACGTATTGTCTGATTTGCAAAAGTATCCAAATGAAATTTTCTCAATGTTAAATTAACAGTTTGTTCACGATTGATAATGCCAATTAATTTTGCATAACACATTAATGCTTCACGACTTGTTAAATATCCGTCTACAGCATCAAATTGCGGACAATAACCAATACTGCCGGGGTTTTCTCGAGCATAGTCACGAATTTGTTTTTCATGTAAACAACAATCACCACTTGTTGGATAAACGTCTCCTAAAATTCGATGATATATTATGATAAGACTGTTAGATGAACATTCAACACCCAATTTACCGGTTATCATTTTAAACGTTGTCGTTTTTCCTGCTCCATTGATCCCCAGTAGTCCAAAACATTGTCCCGTTTGTATTCCAAAGCACAAATTATCCACAGCTAAAACAGCTTGACCAGTGGCACGTCTAATAACATTAAAAATGGTTAATGACTATATTAGCATAAATGTAAGAAAAAAAAATCTCTTTGAACATACCGATAGAATTTTGTCAAATTTTTAACGCGAAATATGTCGGTAAATGTGTCATCTCGATGTAGTATACGATTTCGTTCGTTTGTTACATCTTTATCTTCAACTGTATCAGCTGGTGGTATCTAAAATACAGATAGTCATAATGCTTAGCAGATCAACGAAAGATAGAAATAGCATGAAAAGTCTTTCAGGTCCTATTTTTAGAACTTATCTAAAATTTTTGGTTGAATTATGCTATATTCAATTTTGCTATTTGCTGTTAGGTAAGTTACGTCTAACAGCAAGTCTCAAGGATAATAGCCATCTAAGTGAAATATTTTCTGATGATTCGTAACTGCAAAAAGATTTGGATACAAGAAAAAAATAATTGCTTTTTACAATTAACTAATTCGTAGAAAAACGTTTCTTCGATTATTCTACTGTCATCTCTCGTTCTCATTGGAAATTACTCGTTTGAATTTCAAAAATTCTAACTATAACTTACTTTATAAATATTTGGCAAGTGTATATCAACATCGAGTAAATAAGTGACCAATAGTGCTACACAACCAACTACTCCCATTGCTAACAAACGATCTCCAATTAATGATAAAGAAAATGGATTGGTATACATGTCTAAATCGAGAGTTAGTGCAAAATCAGCCGCTATTTCATTTTTCATTATATGAACTAAACCAGAGCCAAGACAATACGGCGGTATAATCAAAAAACATCGTGATAATATATTTTGAACTTTGGTTACTCCAGGTGCCCACGCATATAATGTCAACATTAAATCAGCGATACACGTTATTAAACCAGAAAATAACCAAATACAGAAGACAGCCATGAAGGCTGTGCCTGTATCTTTAAATAAACGTACTAAACAATACGTCAGTGGAATTGATGCCCATCCAAATAAAAATAGTAAACAAGCAATAGCACTTGTTGTTAATGATCGTGAATTAAATGCTGATATATTAAATATTTTAATTATAATCATTGTTAAAGCAATTAATAATAAATAATAGAGTAAATCCCAAAGAAAGGCTGATAACCAATAGACTAGAATTAGAAGACAAAAAAAAAAAGATGTAACAAAATAAAGTAAGAAAAAACAAATTATTTTTTAAATAAATACCAAATGGTTTAACACCACACACAAATATTAGACGTTTTTCTTGTGTGACGTTTTCTTTAACAAGATATAAAATGACAGCAGCTGGTACAAATGCATAAGCACAAAGAACCGTTAATGCAACTCCAAAATCAGATATACGTTGTTCTAATGATTGTTGAGATAATAATTCACTATTCAATGTCAACGGATGATTATACATGGATATACCAAATTTAGATACATCCGATATATCCGATAATTTTGAACGTAAAATTAAATTATTCATTACATTTAAATATGCTGGTAATGCATCTAAATAATAAAAACAAATTTTAATAGTTAATAAAAAAACTAAACTGTATGTATAAAAAAAAAATACTTACGATAACCTTTATTACTAAACCATACACGTGCATGACTTGTGTTCGGAAAATCATCTTCAATATTATCACCAAATGTTAAGCCACCATATCTAAAGTAATATAAATAATCATAGACAATAAAACATTGAAGTATTTAATTTAATCAGAGAGTTGCTTATTGACTATCGTATAATTTCCATTCTATTTTACAAATAAAATTTCTACTTACCGAGAATCTGTAAAATATTGATGACTTTTAATAAGATAGTCATCTAATGGAAATTGATCTAAGTCATATAGTACAACAGAGGATTGAGTTTTACGAGTTGGTGGATGACCAAACGAATCTGGTGGACAGATCTAAAATACAAAAAACAACAACAGATAATAAGCAATTTGATTTTAATATATTTAGTAATTGTCTAATTATACCTGTAACATTTTTGAGAAACATTCGGAACATCGTGCATGTAAATTATAATCATTAAAATCAGGTTGTTTGTAAAAATCTGGTTGGCCACGACTACATTTATATACTTCAGTTTGATTATTTTCGTCCATACATGTTGTACCAATATTGGAAAATGTATTATTTCGCAAACGTTCACTAAGACCTTTAGCAATTGGATCATTTTCATTAAACAGTCTAAACAGGCAATGATCCGCATAAACACTATTTTCAAAATACAAAACGTTTTCTTCTCATGTGCTTATATATGTTAAAATATCAGATACTGACTCGTTCAATATTCTATTATTGTATCGAACAGATTGATTTACAGTCTTCTAACGCCTAATTATACAACGTCATAAAAATTTGTCTCAATAGAACTGAGTGCTTCAAACTCAACAATGATCCACAATATGTTCATTGAAATCGAAATTGTAAAATAAATGAATAGAATTGGTTTAAATTGGACATGAATACATTTTTCAAGTCGGGAAAACGCATCTAAATATCCCGACAGTTCTACTGACGAAACTTTAGAAATAGGTCTTTTTACCTAAGAATAGAATAAAAAAACTATTGATTGCAGGTGTTCAGACAAAGCAAACTCATCATCGGATTTTAATGACATTTCAAATTATCAACATTGCTTAATCAATTGATCTATCATCTTACTAAGGAATATTACTGAGTTTAAGTTTTGTGTACAAATTGAACAGTTTTAGTAAATATCTATTCTAGCCTTGTTATATTTTAATTCTATTTGGTGTTGCTGTTACTTATATTTAATCGTCAAAATTCACAAGAAACATACAGTAAAGAAGAGTTACTGAAAAAATAAGTAAAAATACATACATAAGGCGAATGCAACAAAAAAAATAGTGTAACTCCTAACAGTTTAACAGATAGAAATATCTAAATAACACCCAACATAAAATTATAGGACACTCATATTGCAATAATGTGCTGGGATACTCGTAAAAGTGTTCTCGACAAAATGAGAGACTATTTTATCTCTAAACAACGTTTTCTTTTAAGATTTTCTAATAAGAGATAGGATTTTTATTGTTTTTTCATTTTTAAAATTTGTTAAGGATTTATACAGCAAGAACGAAACGTTTTCAATTAGTTGTTTACAGATCAAAAGTCTTGGCTTCCGAATAAGATATTTTCTCTTATAGCGTAGAACAAAAAAAATATCAAAAATTCTCTCTTGTTCAGCCTAACGCCATCATAAAGACTTTGTCCATTTGTCTTAAAATTTTTATCACATAGACTATAGTCTGCAATACTTCCCAAGTATTTTCGATTGAAATGTTTGAATGGTTCTTTCCGGCATGAGCTACCTAACGAAAACTTGAAAAACTCACGAAGCTAATCGTGTTTCCATTTCAACTAAGACATGTCAGAGTGTATTAGAGACTAATATATATATATATAATAAAAATTTCAGTACAAAATGAACGAAATCTCTAAGGATTTCCACAATGAAAAATCTAGTTTTCAAGCAAAAAATTTTATCTAAAAAAGAAGTCCAAGGGATGAATAATAACTGTGTTTACTGTATTTTTCAAGAACAAGCTTCGACAAAAGCCGTACGTCTTCACGGCCTATTGTTACATGAGAAATAAGAGATACCATAGTATCCTCTATTCCATAAATGCAAGATTAAAAGAGAATGCACCAGCGATTGATTTAAAAAAAATGTACTATGTCATGTGAAATCACGAAGATGATAAGAAACTTTGTAAAGTGTGCGTCAGTGGATAAAACAGGAAACTGAAGCTGAGAAACATCAGTGCTTTTGTTCTATAAGATCATCGTTAAACCTTAAACTTTATGTAATTTTCTTTTGACGATAAAGAAAAGTTTTCTGAAAATCCTTTATAAATCTAATATATAGATCGATGTTGAAAAAATATGTTTTTCAGTTCGTCTTTGCCCGTAACGATGTGAGCAACAAGAAAAAAAAGAAGTACATTGGTTCTCTGAACGGAACAGGAATTCTATTTTGTCTTGAATTTTCCTGATAATACAGAAAAATGACATACAAACGTCGTAGTTCTTATTCATATTAAACAAAATCAGAAAAAGAATATTTAAATCTTGGAAAAAGTATGTCTGTTTGCTTGTTTGTTATTCGATTGCAAAAAAAAACAACAAGTACAAATCACAAAAACTTGCTCAATTATTTCTTACAAAAAAAACAAAAAAAAAAACAAAAACACTATATGAAGACAAGGACAAAATTGGACTCGTTTTTTTTTTTCTTTAAAAATAAAGTCGAACGACCCATACCCAAAAAAGAATAGAACAGGTAAACATACTAAACGAATGTTCTTATTGTGGGCGAAGCTCACCGGGAACAACATCTCAAGTGTGTTTAGTATATGAGCAACAATACAGAAGAAAGCATCAAACCGTTTTCACAAGTAGAAAAAATAATTTAGTAGGAAGAGTAGGAATTTTCTATGTGCTGGTTTAACTGTGCGAAATAATTAGCGTTTTTCTTCTGAAATATTTTAATTTTCTACATCCATTTTGTTACTGTCTATTTGACCTCTTGTACGTGCACTTTTTAACTTTCTTGTTGAAGAATTTGTCTCATTTTCATCTGTAATATTTGTACTATCATTATTATTCTGAGCATATGGTTGTTGTTGATAAACAAGTACATATGCTGATTTTGTTACAACATTTTGTTCATCAATATCAGATACACAACTATCATCAAATGTATGCCATTTTTGATCGTGAAAACTTTTTGCATGTGCCGTATAATGACCGCCACCTAAACCTCCCATATGATTTGATACGGCAATTAAATCATATTTAGCATTTTGTTTTTCATTACGATTTAATACAAATTGTGATAAATCTAAATCATGTATTGGACAATCAATAAATAGATCAATTTTATCACGATAATAACGATTATAATTAAATCTTTTTAATTGTACAATTAATACTTTTGGTAATAACCATAGATCAAATTTTTTTGTGGCATTTTTTAATACTTTACATTTTGGACAATACCATTGATCATGATCGGATAATGTTTCTTTTGTTGTAAAATATTTAAAACAATCTAATAGAGATATATTCGATTGTTTTTGTTGTTGACTTCTTGTTGTCATGCCTGATGTGGATGAATTATGACCACCTGAACTCATACGTTCTTTATCTATACGTTTTTGTTCTTCTTTTTCATATTGATCAACAATGGGTCGAGCAACATCACAAACAAGAGTAGTATTTGTTCGTGAAAAATCAAATAAATCATCTAAAACATTAGTTAATAATTTTGTTGTTTGTGTATAATTTTGACTACAGACACAATGTGCTATATAAGGTGGTTTTGTTGTATCAACAATAGATGATGAAGACGAAGATGTATTTAATGGTAAAAAATTTCCTATTACTTGTTGCAATGCTTCTAAAATATTTTTTCCCTGACATTTATGTCTTGGAATATTTAAATAAAATGGGAGACCAAAATTTTGATGCATACTATCCATTGTACGTAGTAAACATGGCATTAATATTGTGTCATTATTTTCTTTTTTTAATGAAACAGGTACTTCATAAAAGACAATTTGATCACGTTCTAATATATTTGATAATAAAGTATCATCCGAATATTGTAAATGAATACGATGATTATAAACTTCTGTTGCTAATATGTGATCACTTTTTGGTACATGATCATCGTTCTCATCCAAAAAATCACTATCATCATTTTCATTCAAATTTTCATCATCACCACCTAGAATATTATCTTCCGTTTGATCACCATCAGATGTTATTGCTGATGGTTTTTTTGGTGTAAATTTTTGTATAAAATCTTTAATTAAATTTGACATTCGTCCACGTTCATTTGTTTTAAGATGATAAAATTTTATTTTACCATTTAATCGTACATATTCAATTTTAAATAAACGTAATTTTTTCTTATTTGGTAATGGTAAACTTAAAAAACAAATTGGATCAAATGTACGTCCTAGTGTTTTACAATCTAAACATTGTACTTGTGATTTTATTTGTCCATGAAATATTTCATTTATTTTTGATTGATTACGTTTTTTATAATATTCCCATTGTTCTTTAGCTAATGTCTCATCATCTTTATTACCATCATCATCTGTTTTTTCAATATAAGGTTTTTGTTTAACTAAATTTAAATCTTCATGTAAACCATCTAATAGAAAACATATAAATTCTTGACTATCTTGTTGTGAATAACCGCTAAATTGTGGTGCATAACGGCTAACGTTTACTTTTAATGTTTTTGGTATATAGTAAGAATTTTTACCAGACCACATATTTTTAATAAGATCAGCATAAGCAGTGGCCACGTCACCCCTCATACCCAAAGGATTGTCTGTGTTGATATGTGGCTTATATTCATCATTCAAGAAATAGGCTGTTAATTCTCTAACATTACCTAAGATAAAAAAGGAGAGAGAGATGTGTACAAACACTTCTTCTTTCCGACAAGAGTGTCTTTTAAAAAAGCGAAAAACCTCAAGTACAACAAGAAAACAAATATCCTACGAAATGGACAATTTGCTTTTGGAACAAACTCCAAGGCACGAGTGAAAATATCGTTCACAAAAGCAAGGATATATCTGATTTCTTCCTTTCAGTAGTAAAGCAATTCCAATAATCAATTTCTCAGTTATGATGACTCTTATCTGCCTTCTCACAGTATTTTTAGAGTTTCTTCTGATAAGTTTCACTATCAAAATAGGAGAAAAGAGAACAAGAAACGTACTAATGCATTGAATCGCACTATTCATAAAACAAGTGTTTCCAAGGTTTGATAAGCCACATTGACCGGGTGGATGCTGACCGGAAGTTGCAGGAGAAACGGACATTATTGCTCTTGATGATGTAAATGATGAAGGAGATTCAATACTAATAGAAGAGTTATTTACAACTGATAAATCATTCAATGTTTTTGATTTGTTAGTATTATTATCACTAAGCAATTCCCAATTGGTACCGTTTATTCCATTGGTAGTTCCCATATATAGACGGTAATTAGAATCAGGTGTAAGTGAAAAATATTTTATCATCTCTTCTTTTAATTTTCCAATGGTTGTTGTACGACTGCGATAAACTTGTTTACTCTGTGAGGATAACTCACCACGACTTTTACACAAACGTAATGATAATGGTCTTATTTCAATTAAAACTGTTTGTTCATTTTCAGATATAGCGTGACGAATGATTTCTTTTCCTTGTTTATCATATTTTGAAACTAATTCAGCATATAATTCATATGAGATGGGATAATAATCGTTTCCTTCTATTGCGTCTGCGCGCAATTGAACACCATCTTCATGAGTAATGGTCGATGGGTCAATTAAACCGGTAAAATCAATCGGACCAAGTGAATCCAATTGTTGTTCGTGTTTTGAAGTCACTGATGAATCAGGCGCAGTTAAACCAACATAACGTTTCCAGTGCTCAAACCATTTTGCATCTACTAATACATATTTATCACCTTTTTGTAATGGTTTTTCAATTTGTTGTTTATATTCTTCACGTTTACGATCAAGATCAGGATTCGACGGCATGTTTTAGACAAATTTGATAATATAAATTTTGACAAATAACAACAATACACATATATTAATAAATAAATAGTTAGATACAAATGAAATGAAATGAAAGTGAAAAGTGAATTAATAATCTAAAACGAGTATACCCATAAATTATACTAAATGAAGAAGAGAATGCAAAAAAAAGAGAACGGAATAAACTATCTTTTAACACTAAGACAGATTTTCTACAAAAATAATTTTTGTAGATATTATTAGTAAAAGAAATAGTTTAGTACACCGTGATATCTAAACAAACAACACGAAAACATCTGAAACGGTCATCACTTATAAAAAACATTCTGTTATGCATCTTGTCAAAAGTGCCAAAAGTCGGTCAAGTAAGCGTTTTAAACCATGTAGTTTCAAGAGAAAAACATGACTTGAAGAAGTTTTCTGGTCGATTAGTTTGCTTCAACAGTTGCAGAATCCAGAGGTTATTCTGGAAGATTTTGGGTATATTTAGTTAAAAAAATTCTCTCAAAACTACTGATGGATTTTCAATATTAACTGTTATGAAAAAAAGATTAACTGAACATCAACAAAAGTCAAAGCAGAATGTCAGCGAAAGCCGCTGATTCATTCAAGGACAAAAAATAAGCTCATTTTACTGATTATGCTTGATAAAAAATATGAATATCCCATTTAGTAGAAGTTTTAACACATTTTCTCGCAATAATTACACCATCACAAAGCAATCAGTGCAGAGGCTTATTCTGAAAAAATTCTCTCAATAAAATTTGAAAACTTAAATCGACCTTTCATCTCTAATAGCAGGTGATCTCGTATAACGTTCATAGTGAAAAGTACTTTTGAGAAAAGATTTCTCCGTTTCAGAATTACTCACAAATCTTAGGTATCAAGACATATCTCTTTAACAATAAAAAAAACTAGAAAGAAAGAAAGAAAGAACCTTTTTTACCAAATATTTACACATATTAATGCTCGAAAAAATTATCGTCCATCTTGCTCCAGATGAAACTATAGCAAACATACAGAGGCGAGCAAAAATCAAATAAAAATAAAAGACACTTTCAAAAGATAGAAATGTTTAGTTGACAGAAACAGTAACGATCCAAATAAAATTTTACAACAACGCATATGTGCATTCATCATTACATTCGTTTATATACTGTCCAGTAAACAGACAGAATTAATAATTGGTAAATAGCAGACTAAATCTATCAACGCGTTTTCCCGATTTTGAATTATCGTAAATTCGATTTCTATATATAATCAGCGCGCTACTATCTATCTTAGAAGATGATATTCCTTGTTTAAACACGTTGTTCAAACATGTCATTCCTGTAAGTGGTATTATAAATGGATAGTGTTTCACTAGTCTGAGGGTGTGTTTTGTAACCACTATATGTGATTGACATGTTTAGATAAGAAAAATCATCGAATAAGATGGAGCAAATAAATCTACAGTGCAGAGTGTGTTTGTTCGATAGTGCATATTTTGAGTTGTTTAATCCATAATAATCGTTAACTTTTTTATTTGTTTCAATGCTGAGGATTTAATTTTTTTCTTTCTTGTATTTGTGTATGTTCGTGATGAATACACGAGCACAAGAAACTAGGTATAACTAATTTCTGTTATTTATTTTTTGAAGTATTACTTATGGTTAACAATCAATCAAGCAAATATATTGGATATGAATACTTTATATTTTAGATAGTTTCTTTTTATTTATTATTTTGCTTTTTAATTATGATTGGCGGTGTATTTATTTACAATCATAAAGGTGAAGTGCTTATATCCCGTGTTTATCGTGATGATATTGGACGTAATGCTGTTGATGCTTTTCGTGTAAATGTTATACATGCTCGTCAACAGATGCGTTTTCCTGTTGTTAACATTGCTCGTACAAATTTTTTTTATACAAAACGTTCCAATATTTGGATGTGTGCTGTTACAAAACAAAATATCAATGCATCTATGGTATTTGAATATTTAAATAAAATGATTGATATAATGCAATCATATTTTGGTAAAATATCAGAAGAAAATATTAAAAATAATTTTGTATTAATCTATGAATTATTAGATGAAATATTAGATTTTGGTTATCCACAAAATAGTGATCCCGGTATATTAAAAACATTTATAACACAACAAGGTATTCGACCGGTAACACGTGAAGAACAAGCAAATGTAACATCGAGTGTCACTGGTCAAATTGGTTGGAGACGAGAAGGTATTAAATATCGTCGAAATGAATTATTTTTAGATGTTATTGAATCGGTTAATTTATTAATGTCACAACAAGGACAAGTATTGAGTGCACATGTAGCTGGTAGAGTGGTAATGAAAAGTTATCTAAGTGGTATGCCCGAATGCAAATTTGGTATTAATGATAAAATTACAGTAGAAAATCGTTTAAAACCTCATTCGGATTCCACTAGTGGTACACCAGGATTATCTGGAAATTCTTCCTCAATGCCGGCAACAAACGGGAATACACAAACACCTTCATCCTCATCAACTTCTGCAACAACAAAAACATCAATTGCTATAGATGATTGTCAATTTCATCAATGTGTTAAATTATCAAAGTTTGAATCAGAACACTCAATATCATTCACGCCACCAGATGGTGAATTTGAATTAATGCGTTATCGAACAACAAAAGATATTAGTTTACCATTTCGAATTATTCCATTAGGTAAATCATAGTCACTAAGAGTTTACCAAATTTAGTTTGATAAGATTAAAGAGAATGAGAGTGATGTAGTCAGTTTAGAAATAATCTGAAGCAAATAGTATCTAGTATCTTCTTTTTTGTTTTGTTTTAGTACGTGAAATTGGTCGTACAAAAATGGAAGTTAAAGTTGTTGTTAAATCAAATTTTAAACCAACATTGATCGGCCAAAAAATTGAAATACGTATTCCTACACCTCCGAACACGTGTGATGTACAACTATTGTGTATGAAGGGTAAAGCCCGACATAAATCATCGGATAATGCTATTATATGGAAAATGAAACGTAAGTTATTCGTTAGTGAACGATTGTTGAACAGTTGTTTTTCTTTTACATAAAAAATTCTTTTTTAAGGTATGGGTGGTATGAAAGAATCACAATTATCAGCTGAAATTGAATTATTACCAAATGATAAAAAGAAATGGAATCGTCCACCAATATCAATGAATTTTGAAGTACCATTTGCACCGAGTGGATTTAAAGTACGATATTTAAAAGTATTTGAACATAAATTAAATTATTCCGATTCAGAAACAATCAAATGGGTTAGATATATCGGAAAAAGTGGATTATATGAAACAAGATGCTAACATTATTAGATTATTAGCCAAAAATTTACACAAGGCTTCAACGTCTGTTAGGGGTCATTCTTATTTTAAAAAAAACTAGCAAAACTAAATTTTATCTGTTTGTTTAAATATCACATTCCACCAATGTTTGAATACGATATTAGAAGATTGAAAAGAAAGCTGTTACCATCATATCTCTACTTGATTTGTTTAAATAAATATTAATACTAATTTACAATTAAATCAAAAGAAACTTTCTATGTACGATTCAAGTAGTGCCTTAGTATGTTCAATTGATCTGAAATGCTTTTTTGCAAAATTATCAAAAAAAAAAGATTTGATGTATTTTTTTTCTTTCTTTCATTTTCTCCTTTTTCGTTACTTATAAGTGCAATGTTTTCTCATGTTTGTATTTTATCTTTCTCCTTACTTTTTTAAGCACATGAAACGTTAGTATATAATGAACAATCAATAAGATTTTTTTGGTTGAAAATATATCATGTCTCTCTCTATTTTTCCTCTCCTTTCGTTGATTTTGATTTTTATAATAAGATAATAATAATGATAATAATAATAATTAGCACGCAGTCGAACGACAGACAAAAATTATTGCATTTTTTTGACCTATGGTACAGATTTTTCTTTAATTGTACACACCTCTTTATATATATCTCAAGCGGCATTCCATTCTGTTCATTTTTATACATCTCATGTTTATGTGCGTGTGCGTGCATAAGTGTTTAGCGATCTCTCTCTCTCTCTCTCTTTCTCCGTTTTCACATTGTTTCTATTTTTTGTTTGTATGCGTGTTTAGTCTAACATATATTGTGTATAAGTATGATTGAAATTTATCTATGTATTCCTATATTCTATATTATAAATTATAAATATTATCGAAGTTAAATATGTTTTTTTACGCTAATTGTCTGCTGTACGGAAGACGCGCACAAGAGACATGAGCGAACTGATGAACAAAAATGAATTGTCATAATTTTTGAAATTAAAGAGACTTTGAGTTTAGTTCGTAGTCAGTATCTGACCGATGTATCTATAGGCACAACGGAAGAAGAAAATATCATATTTTTCAGACTTATTTCTTGTTTTCTAAGTGAATTAAGAATAATATTCACTTACTTGGTGAACATATTCGATGGATCGTACATGGCTGGTGTCATTAATAGTGAACGTTGATAGCTTTGTGATGGTCGAACTAATGTGAATCCCATTGACATAGCAACAAAGATGAGTGGTAAGATAATGTGTGATATAAATACTTTCCAATTACGTTTGGTATGATGAATACGTTTAAGGAATAAAGCTTGAAATTGTTGAAAATATAATTTTTTTCCAACTAATCGTCGAGTGGGTACACATAATTTTGTTAAAGATGCATTTGTTGGTGTTGTTGCAGTAGTAATTGATGAAGATGATTGTTTAGTTGAACCACTACTACCTCCATCACTAATCGATGAAACGCCTACAGAAAATAAATTGAGAAATAATTGAAAAATTTTAAATCTTTCTCAGTATCATATTCGTCTGAGAACTCAAATAGTAACTATATTTCTAGAGATGTTCTATTTTTTTTCAGAACTCGATTCTGCATAGTAGCTGCCAAGCGAGAGATATATGATAGTTGAATTTTGTTTATCTATACCATCGAGAGTACCATTCGAATCAACTCCAAGACCAGAATCATCGCTTTCGGACGATGATAAACCGTGTTCTGTTGATTTATTAACATTTCCATTTTCAAAAAGTTCTTCCATCTTACCACGATCAGCCAATTCGGTTACCCATAAAAAGACCTTTTAGGAAAGGCAAATAAAAGTTCATTATGATTATATTATGTATGGTGATGATTCTACATACTTCTTCCAATGTTGTATCCGATAAACCATAGTTATTGATTAGTAGAAGTTCTTTATTTATTTCTATTTGTTTGAAAAATTGTTGAAATTTTGTCCGTTGATCTAACTGTAAACAGTAAGTTATCTCTGTTCCCATTTGTTCTCGTATAGTGGCATCCGGAATTTCTTGTATGATAAAATCATGTAAATTTTTAAATGGTTTTGGATCTACGACACAGAAAAGTTACTAATAGTTAGTACCATCAGTAGAACGATTAATCGATCATCTCTCGCAGAAGGCAGTGAGCCGTCATAAGATGAGTTTTTGATCAGTCACTCAATTGACTGACAGATATAAGTGTCTGAGCATTATTTTTCTGATTTCTTTTTCCTTACTTGATTCAAAGAGCAAGAGAGACTAAAAAACAATTAGCTTGAGAATATGTAACAACGTTCAACACAATCTTTACGCTAAAATCTATCCATTTATATGTGAGAAGGGTTGATATTTTTATAAAACTCATGTAAACTATTCATACCGACTTCTTTGTTTTTGCTCATTTTTAATTTAAGATCAATTGTTAAACTATAGCCTTTGCCAAAACGTTTTTTTAGAAACATGGGCGATCCAGAACATAAAACTCGACCTGTAAAAGGAAAAAATTGTTGTAATAAATTCATTTTTATTAGATAGATGAAAATAATTCTTGAATACCTTGATGGACAATTGCTATACGATCACTTAACGTATCAGCTTCATCTAAATAATGTGTGGTCAGTAAAATTGTACGCCCCGTACGATGTTTAAAAATCACTTCCCAAATACTTCTTCGAGCACATCTATAAGGAAAAATTTATTATTTCAAATGAAGATTATTTAAGAGATGAATAATAATTACGGATCAACTCCTGATGTTGGCTCATCAAGAATTACAGTTTTACTTCCAGCAACAAAAGCAATCTAAAAATGTTAATATGAAAAATATCTAGATATATGATATATATCTCATTGTCTATTTTCTCTTACCGCTACTGAAACACGTCGTCTAACTCCGCCACTTAGAGAGAGAACCCGTTCATGTTGAAATAACCATAGACCCATGCTAGAGAGTAATCTAATAAACAAGGATTTGTGACCATTTTATTCTTTTTAAACTGAACAAATAACTTACTCGTTAACATCACGGTCTAATTCTTTAGAACTCATATTTCCCTTCAGTTTTCCATAGAAATTTAAATGTTCTCTAACAGTCATAAAATCAAATAATATATCATCTTGTGGGCATAATCCAACATTTTTTCTTATTTGCTCATAGTCTGTTGTTATATCTCGTCCATAAATACTTGCATTACCACTAGTCGGTGCATAAATTCCTGTTAAAACATTGATTGTTGTTGTTTTACCGGCACCATTATGTCCTAGTAATGCTGTTATATGTTCTTCATAAAAATTGATTGATAAATTTTGTATGGCTATTTTATCTTTGCCAAATTGTTTTGTTAGATTTGTTAATGCAATACCTACGGGTAAATGTTCCGGCTCTTTTTCATTATTAGGATCAATTTCTAAAAAATAGTGAACAAAGATGAATAATTATTTGAAGATAAGATTATTCTTACGTTTAATTTTTGCTATATATGGATTTGTTTCACGAGTAATATGAAATGATTTTTTTGCTTTTGCTTTTGCACCACATCGCCATGTTGACGGTAAAAATGGATAATAAAACGGTTTGGGAGTACCATTTTTACCTGTAAAAACATGTCATTATTATTTTATTACTTAATATTATTATTGTCTTGAGATGACGATAGTAAACATTTTTGTTATATCATAAGGATATGACAATTTTTCTCTTCATAAATTATGTATTTTGGTTTAGTATGATTTCTAATTGCTTAAAACTTCTGGTTTACCGAAAAAACAGAACAATGTTGAAAATTATTTGAAGTGAACTTATTGTTGTGTTTGTAGTATGTCTAATTGGATGCAGTACGCTGATCACAAATATGACATTTTTTTTTTCGTTTTTTTGGTTAAAAAGATTTCTACGTTTAGAATAATAAAACTTTACAACAAAAAAATTTACGTGAAAACTGAAAACGAGTTTTTTCTTTTCAAATCGTGTAATTCGATTAGGACAAGATGTTACGCTTTCTATCAATGTAATAAATCTCGAGTAATATTTGAGCCAGTTTCAAATAATGCAGAATGGGTAGAGAGCTCTAGCAAATCAATGAATTTAAAAAGTGTAAATTTTGTGTTTCTCAGTTTTCTCTTTTACAATTTTGTCAAGTACTCACTAATATCACTCACTATTTTTGACTTTTGAGAATATAGTTGTGTGTTCACTATAAATAATAGTTGGAATCAAATACTTACAATAAAAAAATACTCCCAATATCAAAGATTATTTTAGACTAATGGAATATAGGAAAAAAACATTTAACTTTCATTTTTCTTTTTTTTTTTGACAAATGTCTGCCAATTTTTTTATACTCATAAATAGCATTCCTTTAATATTTCTCTTATGACAACAGTTTAGAGAAATACTATAATTTAAAAGAAGTGAATCGTTCTATGCTTACCTGGAAATATTGATCTAATATATTGTCCAATTAATCCGTAGATAAGAGAGTCTACCAACATCATAACACAAGCGATAAAAAAATTCATACTATCATTTGGAATTATTGATTTGAAAATTCCTGACCATTGAAGACCTTCGCCCTGATATTCAAAACGTGTTAAATAGACGGATGAATATCCAAATGCTGTTGCAGCTGATAGACACTAGAAGAAATATTTAATGATATTTTTATTGTTAAATATTTTAATATAAGAGAATTTACGATAAATATTTTTTGTACTAATTGCATTTTTGCTTCTAGAAACATGACTAATATGAACGGTAAATAGGATATAAAATAAACTAATATGCCACATAATGTTGCTAAATTTGCTTTTGTAAAAAATGAACTGACAAGATAACTAGAAAATGAGAAAAAAACCAAACAAATGATTAATAAAGATTTATGTTATATGAATATATAATGAAAATAATTTACCCTAGCATGAGTGCTGATATTGCTAGAATTAAAAGTGTTGTTATAACGATACTTAAATCGGATGCTGGAAATATTCCACCATATTTTAAAACAACTAAACATAAATTTGAGAATATAAATTTATATGTTTTAGTTAATATCATTTAGATGTTGTTGTTTTTTTATACACACCTGCCACAATAATTGAAACAAAAATCATTGGTAATATTGAACTTATTAACCATGAAATAAAATTAACTGAACTACTTAAACCCATTATTTTCATTGTCTAGAAATAGATAAATTAATTTATGTAAAATATTTTTTATTTATTTAAAAATTCAATTTACTCTTTCAACATTTCTTTCTCTTTCACGCATTAAATTTTTAATTGATACTCCCAATGTTGCTATAATTAAAATGAACAAATTTATTAATGTTAAATAATTTCTTTATAAGAAAATATTTTTTTACCTGTCCACATTAGTGTGCCTAATATTGGTAATATAAAATAATTAACATATGCTGATTCTTTTCCTCTAAAATGACAATAATAATTGACAGACAAATTATTTATTAATCGATAAATATATTTCTCAAACTTACTGATCTCCTTTATAACATGGATATGGCATCAATTGCATGTAGACAGTCGGATTCGGTTTTGTTGAAGGATTTTCATCAAAATGAAGATCAATAACGGCTCGTTCAATGAGATCTTGTAATTGTATAAAACCACGTAAATAATGCATTTCACGGAAATATTCGGTTTCTGGACCAGGAACAAATAACCTTAAATAATTTTAAATTAGAGTAAATAAACTAAGTTTGACAAAAAATTGAAGTAGAAGAATATCGTAACATAGATATCGGAAACTAATATAAAAAAATAATTCTGACAATACTTAAACAGTAACTCTATTTTTAACTATTTGAGATACACTTCTCACTTATGCTTAACTTAAGTCATATTTAAAAATTCTTTTGTGGAACAGATTAAGACAAGTCTGACTTTCCATTTCTTCTGAGATGTTATCTTAAATATTTTGCATCATTTTTTTTGTCTTCTTATAATATCCTCGGTTTATGACTTAACATTCTGTGTAAGAGCATTCATATTGATCATGTCGAATGATTATTGATGGTTAATCAATGTTCTATGAGAAATTAGCGGTTTAATCGACATTAACTGCATCAAAGAGTGTTGAAAGTTTATTAAAAAGAAAAAAGAAGTTGATTCTTAAATGATTTTAATCAAAATTTCTGAAGTATCAGACTCTTTTTATGTTCTGAATTAGTTTTTTAGATTTCTACATTCGACATTTTATTGTTTCAGTCAAACTCGAAACTATCATTAAGACTGCCCGTACAGTTGTATTTTTGTCTCTTACCAGCTTCTCAATTGTTCTGTGGTTCGAACACTGTCTACATCCATTCGAATTTTTATATGAATATGTGGTGGAAAATAATTTCCATTTGAACTGTTCAAATTTGAAAATACAATTCCTATACACATAAAAATTATATTATCAATATGTTATCTTTTTATTTTGCCATTTACTCTTGTCATACCAGCTAACACAAGACGATTTCTATGTAATATTTGTGCACGTTCAACAAGTTCGCCTTCTGTTTCGAATGCTTCAAAACGATTTAATTCAAGGCACGGTAAATAATTGGCAAATTGTCTCATCAATGACTCAACATTATGTAGAACATGTTCATTTTTTGAACCACTAAAACTTTCTAACATTGTCATTATTGAATTTAAATCGTATGAATTCATATCAACAATATTTCCAATTAATTCTTGAAATAATTGATTTGATAATACTTTCTGAAATAATGGATATTGTTATGAGAATATAATCATCACACAAAGAAAAATATCTCATACTTTGATATTATTTGTATTTTGAACATTTTCTGATAATAAAGTCAAATTTAACTGTGAATTTACCCATGCTCGAGCAAATTGATGGAGTTTGTCTAACTCTTCAAATGTTTTATTCACCTATAAATGATGTATTACTTACTAATCAACAACAAAAATCATTATGAAATACATACTTTCTCAATAATACGATGAGATACGGCTGTTGCCGGTGCATACAAAATTTTTCCAACTAATAGTGGTTTGAGTAAGGGCCAAATGATATAGCCAAGATCATTACCATTTTGAATTTTACGTTGAATATCCTGACAATCAACTGGATTATCTGAAATTTTTAATCATTTTTGCGTTACATTTTTTCGTTTGCTTACAATAAAATAGATTTTCTGATCTTAAGAGCCATTTTCTAATATAGGCATACAGATGCATCTAACTGATGGAAAATATCTGACTGCAATTTCTTGTAGAAGATGTATATGTGACACATTTACAATGAAAATTTCAACAATGTGCATTATGTCCTTGCACTACAGAGATGAGAATGGTGGCGCTACCGACAGTAGAGAATTTCGTTGTTCTAGAGGCAAATCTTTTCCATATTTTAAAAATAATCTTTTAAACTGGATCTATACTTTGGAGTATGCACTATTTTGTCTCTCTATTTCGATATCTTACTTAATACGAGTTTTGAGCGTTCATTTTTGAGAAAAGACAAATTCTCAGAGAACTCCGAACTCTACTCATTCTTTTCTGGTCGAGTTTTAAGATTTACAAAATTTTCATGTTTTTTTACAAAAACTAAATCATCTGCCTGGTGCTGTCTGATTCTCTTAGAAAATGGCTCTTAAAGCCGAAAGACTACAGATTGCTATTACTAGCGCTTTAATGAGACATGTCATTCAATTAATATCCCATCAACAGTTTTTTTCCACTTACAGAGAAGCGTTTTTTTTTTTCGATTTTTCGCAAAACTTCATCTCAAATTGTATTTTCAACAGAAAAGCTCGATTTTGTATAATATTATGTATAATATTATGCATAATCTTGTGTTTAATATAATGTGCTTTAAGGACAGGGTGCTGTTATAATGCGTTCAATGTCATGACGACAGTTTAAAATACCTGAGAAAAGACTAAGGATTTTGGAAGATGTTAAAACCTACGAATAGACCGTTGGTTTAAAGAAATGATGAGTATTTATGACGTTATGCTTGGACTGGCAAGTATATTATATAAATAACGTCATACCATTATTATTATCATCAGTCTTAGGATTTGTTGAATTCATTGTACCTAATAATCCATTTGCACTACTCTGATCGATTGCTTGACGATTTAAAGATGGTTCACCACGTCTATCCTCTTCAGCACAAAATATATTTTGTATTTGAGAAAATTCATCTATAGAGGAACAAAAACTACATTTTTAATAATAAAATTGTTAAAATATATATTTAGTTTACCAGAATTAATTGCATCACCATGATTTAATTTTTCTACACGTGCTATTAATTGATTAATATTTTTCATTATTGGTTCTACTTGTCTAAATAGATAAACTTCATCACCATCTAAATTCATTAATTCTTTTAAATAACCGCCACCATGTTGTGCAAACTATACAAAAAATAAATAAAATTTTAATAAATGAGAAATGTTTTTGAATAGTTTAAAGAAAATTTCACATTTCTATACCATTTTTAATTTATCTGGTAGTAAAAAATGTTTTACTACGGCTTTAATAACATCATTTCGTCTATCAAACGATATGCTACAAGCAAAATCTGATAAAGTTTTGTAATCAAAATTTTTGTCAAATTTTAAATATGGCCAAGCTTTATGAATTGTATCGTTCAGTAATGATGGATTACAAACAGTTGTTTGAAAATTTGAAAAAATATTAAATACAATCTATAAAGTATAAAAATAATTGATTAGAAGAGATATAGAGTGTTAACGTTGCTTTTTGATCATACAAGTGGATCCTTGAATAATCTTGCACTCTGTAAGAGACGAATGATATTGGGTGGTACTTTATAGTCACGACTCAATTTTGTCATTATCTTTGAAAAACTTTTAAACACTTTTTCCAATGGTACTAAAACAAATGAACATAGATTAGTTTCACCACCAATAGAATATTTCTCTCAAACATACATCCAGAAAAACTATTTTTTAATGTAATAGCAACATCATGAACAATTTTAAGTCCATTAATAATTCCTAAGAATAATAATTGTGTGTCTTCATCGGGTAATGCCCAAAAATATTTTTCAACAAGTTTCGACATACTTTTAAAGAAAAAAAACAACATATACATGCTGATGATTTATAACACAGAAGATGATCTATAGTATACTTGTATTGTAAATATTCAATATTTTCTATTTGAGATGTAAATTCAACAAATTGTTTGTAAATATCAGCTGGTAATCCATTCACATCAAATTTATTTAGCAATTCGGAAAACCATTGTGTTTCTTGATATAAACTATTAAAATCGTTTGTGATAGATGGAATTTCTTCGATTATACGAAGTATATCCAAACCAGCAAAACGCTAAAAATACAGAGATAGATACTCTGGTGATATTGTCTAAAAAGTATATTGTTAAGACGGATATTCAATTCTCTCACTATAAAAAAAAGTAATAGTTTTTGAAAACGCGCACTCATTCAAAAAGATTGATTCGATATAAATCTCTTTGAACTAGTCTCGTTCAAGTTTTAGAAAATTTTTATACAAAATCTGCTGAAGATCTACTAGAGATTCTCAAAACTTGCAACACATAGTTTCTTGTCTAAATAAATCTACTTAAACTTTAAAAAAAGAAGTTCGTTGTGATAAAAGTACATTCTTTAGTATGAAATATGTCGCACATGGCCATCAGATGCATAATGACAAGAGGAAAGAAATTCTACAATTTCCTATAATTAATAGTTATTTTGTTTTGATTGTTTATAAAAACTTTTATTTTACGACCACTCTTTATTATTTCATGTTACGATTTTCTTCAAATATTATCCATATCAGAGATATTCGGGATACTATTGATGAGACATTTTTTTCTGAAATTTTACTAGAGGTGGACAAGTCCGGTGTTTTTTAGTTCGAGTCAGGTCCAAGTCCGATAGAGGCTAAGTCCGAATCAGTTCCAATTCGCTCTTCCCTAAAATATCTTGCCATTTTTGACCGATGCAGTCGTATAAGAAAGTCCGATTGAGACTTTCTCAACTGGCGCCGAAGTGCTGGGCACTAGATGTGCAACTCGACCCGTACTCGACGCAACCTGACCCGAAAGTTGGGTACGGGTACGAAGTTGTCGGGTACGGATAAAGCAGTTACGGGTTCGGGTTACTACAGGCACGGATTTTTTTATTAAAACTGAACGGTTTTAGTGGAAAAATACAAGATTTCAGCTAAAATCCATGAAGTTTTAAAAAACAGTTATATTGAGAATGTAATAATAACTTGTCATCTTCAGCTGAAAACAAAAGTTTTTAGGTGAAAAATAAAAAGGAGAAAATTTCTAGACATACGTCGGGTGCGGGTCGGGTACGGATACCAGTACGAAAACAATACCCATGCACATCTCTACTGGGCACGCATAGTGTGTTTGTGCTAGCGTGCTCAACATCGGGTATAGAAAAGATTTATTGAAAATAAAACTACTATTTGTATCTTCTTCTTTCAAATAACACAAAGTTTTATCAGCAATATCATTGTCACGTATTGTTATAGAAGTTTTTTGTTTTTATAGGCTGACGAGCGTTTAGTGCAAAGAAATGAATCAATTAGCAAAAAAAAAAAGACAGCCGCCTTTGATCATAGCTCATCTTAACTGAAGAGGGTGAAAGTCCAGTCACAACTGTGAAAAAAGATCAGTCCAAGTCTCTTATGCCTTCAGTCCCAGTCCGTGTGAAAAAGCTTATCAGTCCGGACTGGACTTGCTCATCTCTGCATTTTACTTTGAACCTTTCTTTACCAATTTATACAGTTTTTAAACTTGAAAAACTTCGTTTCTAAGAAGTTTTTGATCGTTTTCCTATACATTGAGAAAGAAAGCTGTAAAAGATATTCTGGAACAAAAACACGTCTGTGATCGTGTCTTGGGTTGAGTATTAATAATTTTAGCTAAAACAGATGAAATTTGAGAAGACGTATGACGTGACAGAATGCAAAAAAACGCAATTTTTTAGAACAATCATAGCTATAGACTTGAAATGAAAATAAAAGGATGTTTCGTTTAATAGATGAAGTCTCATCAATCGTTATAGTTTTAGTTTGATAAAATTTCGACGAAAAGTCCAGAAAGAGGAGAGAGAGTCACTCATATACAATTAGAAACACCTGTGAAAATATAATTGTAGCTTAGTGAAAAGTACGTATTTCTGGTCGTTTAAAAACAAAAAACCTATTTTTGTTACATATTTATTTCTATCTCGCCATTTTATATTCGATTCAAACAGCTAACAAGATAATTATGCTACGTGAAAATAAATGAAATATTAACTTGTCAAAATTGGTTATTATTACTGTTTACATGGATCACCACATAAATTGTGATAAAAATTCTTTGTGTTAAATATCAAACGTCTTTTTATTTACAGGATTTTATTTCTCGACGCTCAAATATTCTAAGCTAAACTCAAATTTCTTAAACACAAACGAATCTTAGTTTAAAAGCATATCAAAATCAATAATCACTACACTTTTTTGTTGCTTTAAAAGATTTAAATCAACTGAATATCTGAAACACCAAAACTACAGTGGAAAGAATAATATATTTGGTTCTTGTTCTGAAATTGAGAACTGCAATTCTTTTTGAAATAGTTCGTATATAAGAGTTCATACTCAAGAATCATGGTCCTTAGCTCCAAAATCAATAACCGAATATTCATTATTGACACTTATTCAATTTTAAAACATAATTAAACTTGATAAATTTCATTTCAATATTTATTTGTTTGATTTTTCAAATTTTCTCAATGACTTACTTTCAATTGAATTGTTGTATTATATTGCATCATAAAATCTTTGTATGCTTGAGTGTACACAGGACTTGTTCGACATAATGATAAAACAATATCATTCAATGTTTCATCAAATGATACCAGATAATATTGTAATACTGATACATTACAAAATATTGATGACCAATCTTCGAATGATTTTGAGTGAGATAAACGTGTATTAAAATACCATTTTTCAAGCGATGTCATATTATGTTTTGAATTAATAAATGTTGTAAGATATTTTGAATTATCAATCATATCATTTAATTGAACAAATTTTGGTGCACCGGCTAACATTGGTTGTAATATTTGTAAAAGTGGTTGTACTTGTTTTATAACACTTATTAATTTACCATCATCAAATATAAAACGTAGAAGACCAGGTACTGTTTTTAAACGTTCAAGTGTTTGTAATAGAGTTTGTTGTAAACAATTTAATGTTTCAATTGTTATCGTATTTTGTTGTAATGTTTGTACAAGATTTTGATATAATTGAATATTTTTAATAACATCAATTATTAAACTACAACTAAATGTTGATTTAAAACCATTTTGAATTAATTCACGAATCTAAAATAAATAAAATATTAATATTATTTTGTCATTTTATTTTTAACAATAATATTATTATTATTATTTATTTTTACATACCAAACCGGCTGTATTATTTAATCTTAAAAATGTTGATATAGCTTGATAATCTTTATTTGGATCATTAAAACATTGTATTTTATTTGTAGATGTTATCATTGTAATAAAATTATTTATTATTTCAAGTAAACGTGCTGCACCAAATATATAACTTAGTACTGGATCATCTTTTGGTAAAAATTGTTCAATGGGTATTATACAAAGTGTTTGTAAACTAGTCATAAATAAAATAAAAACAAAAAAAAATTTAATATTTATTAAATGTTATTATTATTATTATTATTATTTACATATCTGGTGATATGCCATTGAACAAAGATAATAGACCAGGTAGATTTGAAACAATTGGTCCACCAACATTTTGATTTTGTCCAAGTAACGATGATAAACCACCTAGTATATTAATTTGCTAAAAATAAATAAAATATTAAAAAAAATGATATGTTGATACAAAGTTCATTTTTATTTAAACATTGTATATCAATACATACTCGTTTTTGTCTTTTTAACCATAGACTATAATCTTCTAAACTTTTTGGTACATCAGTTTTTGAAACGTACACACCTGAAAGACAAAAAAAAAAACTAATAATTGTTCATTATTTTAAAACATACTAAAATATATTACCTGATGGATACCAGTTAACGGGTGAAAGTGCTGACCAATTGACATAGGTGGCAGGCATTCGAGAACTTGTTGCTATTATATTTTTTACCGTTGTTACTAGTGATCGATTTGTTGTAGGTACCAGCTAGAAATGTACATAGTATGACAAAAAAAAGAGTAATACAATGTTATTGTTTGTTTTATTTTTACTTTTACAATTGGTGGCGTTGTTAATATATTATTTAATTGATTAAGATTGTTTACAATATTATCAATTGTTCCTGGTGGTATACCAGCAAATGTTGAAATAATATTATCAATATTAAAAAATGGACTAGCAATAGGTATAAACGTATTTAAAAAATTAAATATGTCGCCTTTTACTAAATTTGGATTAAATGTTTCAATCATTTGTTTTAAAAATGTATACGTTCTATAAACAATAAATAAACATGGTTTCTTTTTTTATTTTTAATTGTTCAACTCTTTTATGATAGACTAAACTTACGCCAATAAATTTAAACCGGATACTTTTGTTTTACTTAATAGTAAACTCACTGCTGATAAACCTTCCATTGCTAAACGTACATCATTTTCTAATGTTCCCATATTTGACATAGTTATAAAAATATTTTTTATGCCTTCTATAGCCAATGGTGAAATAGTCATATCAGAATAATAGAGAAATAACTGAAAATCAAAGGAAAATATTTGAAATTAAATTATGTAACTCTCTCTCTCTCTCTCTCTCTCTTGCTTTGTAAACGAACCTGTTCAAAACGTATACTAATCATTAATAGTCTATAAATTTCTTCGATATTATTTCGTGAACCACAATATGTTTGTACACGAGTTTTCAATACTATTTCTGTCTCACGATCGAGAATGAATAATGACCAAAAACCGGGTTTCGTACAAAATAGATGATAATGATTTGTTGTTGTTAAATTACCAACAATAAATTCAGCTAACTATATAAAAGATAAAATAAAAATGAACGATAATCAAAAAAAAATAAATACTTTATAATTCTCTCTTACGGTGGCATAGTTAATTCGTGATGTATTAATATGAGATTCATCAATTTTTCCTACGGTAAGAAATGTTTGTATAATCATGTTGAATGTTCGATTATTGAATAATGGTTGAAAGAACGGTGTGGAAGAAAATAATTGTTCGGTTGTCAATGATTGACCTAATGATAAAAAAATTTAAAAATGAATTTTCAGAAAAACATCCACTATATATTCCTTCCTCTTAAACAGTGGACAATCATACGGATATTTAACAAAAAGTTCACGGTAAGATGATTTTTCTAGAACTAAAATTGTGAGATGTTCAACTTCATTATTAAGACTATCTATCGTCGTGATATATTTTGGTTCAATCAATGATTTATAGTGAAAACAAATGTTAAATTAAAAATTTCTATGGAAATGGGAGCACATTTTTCTCGAGTAGGTTTTTCAGTTAATTATTGAATTTGTAATCTAAAAATGAATTTTATTTTGAATTGAGCAAAAAAAATGTTTTTTCGTAAGACTCGTTTCTAGTAAAGTCATCGTACTCACAAGGAAACCTCCCCATATGTAACACGCCGTTTCTAATGATTTATGTGCCGATCGATAGAGAATAATGAACTAGTAAAAGCCCTAAAAGAATCTGGGCTCACGGTACTCCTTTCAAAGTTATGAACTTTTGTTTGTTTGCCTGTTCAAGGAAACCTAATAATACTAAAAATTCCATAACTAGTTAAAACAGCGAATTACGAGCTGAATTTTTTTTTCCCATCACTGTGCTAGATATCTATTAACAACACAGGAAGTTTCAGTCTTCTAATTTCTAGTACTTACTAAGTTATTGAATTCTTTCTACTTAAGGATAGCCCATGTGTTTTTCAAAGAGACAAAGGCGGTAAGAAATAAAGGAATGTGATTTTTATGGAAACAGAATATAAATGACACTGAACTTTGATAGACGTTTATGTTCGTAGCCGTCGTTTGCACAAGAGACTCTTTTAGATTTCCTTTTGGGACAGTCCAGATTTGTGGTGAGAGTTGTCTCCCTTCAGTCGTGCAGAGGCCTCAATCGAGGAATAGTTTTTTAATGTTTTTTAAAGAGAAACTTTCTGTATTTTTTCGATCTTAACAGCATCTTCAATCAAAAACCATTGTATATTTGGAATTAGTTTTACAAACTCCATTGAACGATGTATAATGCAAGAAAGACTTTTTTAGAGTAAAAAGAAACCACACTTTAAAAAGACTTGTGCAGGATAGAACATTTTCTTTGTATGTACCTAATTCTGGAATCCTTCAACGAATGTAAGGGACATACTATACACAATGAAACAATTCTATCATGTATCTGCTGTTCTTGTTTTTTTAGAGAGTACACAAACGTTTCTTTGAGTCAATTTTGATCGAAAAGAACAAGTTTTATTTCTCTCATAGCCATTTTCCTTTCGTTATAGCAAACATTTTGAAGTAGGAAGAGTGAAACTGAATATAAACTAATCGTTCTTAACAAGAAATCTCATAATCTGTCTAATATTGTCCATTGGACTCTTTTCCTAATTGAGAATAATTTAGGAGCAAAAGAGTAAGTCTCAAATCAAGTCATTTTTTCTTTATTTTGTACGTACTCATATTATCATATCGTTGTAAAATATCGATCACCAAATGAGTTATTTCATACAATTGATGTATAATTTTTTCACCACTAACAACATATAAATCTCCCAATATTTGTGATGCCCTATAGTAATAAATAAAGCCAACAGATATTTATCAACATCAAAATATTTATTTGAAATTTTTCATTAACGTACAATATTAACATATCTTTATGATTTTGCATTAATTCAATAATACGAATTAATTTTGGAATAATTGTAATTATTTCATTCATATTTGGCATATTTTTAAATAATTTTGCATAAAGTGTTAATTGATCAACATTGTTAAACAGTGGCATTAATTGATCAATTTTACTTTGAATTTCTTCACCGGTAAATATACGAGAAATATTTTGAAACTAAAAGAAAACAAAAAAATAATAAAGAACAAAATTTTTGAACTTTATTTGTGTTATTATATGTCTGTTATAATTTTTCATTATACTTACATAATTGATGACTGTTTCATTATCAATTTCCGATAGAAAATAATCCATATCCATTAGTAAATCTTTTAATTCTAAACTGCATAAAACTTGAATAACATCTGTTGAATTATTAATACCATCAATAGTTAAAAAATTAATTAATAATTGTTGACTACAAACAGGTTCAAAATCAACAGTATCATTGAATGTTTTGTAAATCTATAAAAATATGAATATAAAATTTTAATTTTTTCTATTAAAATTATTCATTTTTATAATATATAAAAATAAAAAAAAGAGGAGAAAAATAAAATTTTTATACTTGAACAAAATCAAATGAGGCATTTAATAGACCGGTGATAATGTGTGGTGGCATTCCTGTTGCTAATAAACTTTTTTCAAATATATTAGTATTTGTAAATAAATCACGAACAAAAAATTGACCATCTATATAATAAAAAGAATAAAACAAACGATTTTTCTCATAAAAGATAAGAAAAGACAATATATTTACCAATTAATTTTTGTAGAAATGTATCATTCAATGCATTATTAATATGACTCAATGCTTCTGTTGCACGAGGAATATTTTCTAAATTTTCCATTAAATGTGGTGTTCTCGCTAATATTTGAAAATTATCGTACACAGGTGTAATACTTTTAAATAATAGAAAAAAAAATTATATTATAATTTTTATATAGTTATTTTTAAAAATATATGAACATACTCATCTTTTAATGATGCTGAATTCATATCAAATGCTTTTAATCGACATGAAACATTTGTATTGCATAAAAAACTTTTAAGAAATGATATTGTTCCACTATTAGGCAATGGCATCGGATTATAATGACCTATAAATATTAAAAATATTTATAAATTAATTAGAAAATTAAATTTTAAATTTTATTATATATACAAGCGGGTCGATTTTCTACTGGTGATGTTCTTCTTATGATAGCAACGATAGAAAATAAAAGTAATGGCCATACAAGTTCAAATAAAAATAATATCTAAAGAGAAAAATGAGAATCTCATGTATATTTCTTATTATTTAATTTAAAAATATATTGTACCGGTTGTCGTCGACGTAAAAGAAAATTTTTATACAATAATATTCGAAATTGTTCAAATGCCATTATCTATTCAGATATATTAAAAAGAAAGGAAAAAACGAATATATATAAATATATTAAATTTATTATCATTAATATGAACAGTTTTAATTCAATATGGTTGAATGACTTACCTATACCAAATTTTTTCAAATGATTATTGTTATTTTTAGATGATGATAAGAGAAAGAGAGAGAAGACACATAGGTTTTCTCTAAAATAGAATATTCAAAAAAAAAATTTGTTAATAATGAACAATAGAATGAAAAAAGCTGATGAATTGTATTTTTATAATAGAGATGTCTCGACAATTCGATATGTAATAATTGTCTATACAAGATTATCAATAGAATGTCTCTCGTTTTTTTTTTTTCTTTTTTTGTTGTTTTCTTTTATATGGAATACAAAAAAATTGAACTAGTAATCAAGCAAGAGATATATACATTCATTCATTCATTCATTCATTTATTCATTGTTTCAGAATCGGCCAATTTGATGAGTTTCTATGTGTTTTAGCACGTGTCCTAATCTTTAAATAAATAAAATTGAACATTTACAATTTTCGAGGTCATTATATACAGACGACGATATATAGAAGTTTAAATTAATCAAAACATGAAAATCATCTTTTTTCGATTAATATTTATGAGTCAATAAACTGATTTAAAGGAAAAAATAGAGAGAATCCGATGATGATTATGTTCAATGTTAAATTAATCACTCTCAAATGATTAAAGTCTAGAGAGAAGAAAAAATAATCATTAAAATTCTGAGACTAATAGATTTAGATATTGGTTCTTGTAATAAAAAGAAATAATGTTACTCTCTTTTATACTGTCTTTAATCAATTAAGCTGTTTATTTTTTACAGGTAGTAAAACTTACCTGAATAAACCATCCGTATTAACTTTTATTCTTTATAAAATGCAAACGTTTTTGAAATATATTTCATAGAAATAAAAATAAATCAATTTTCAGTATCTCTCTTCTCTCTCGTTTATTCTCATTTTTCTATGCAAAAACAATGACACATCGTACATATACTCAAAAAATTCAAATCCTCATGTATGTTTTTACTGATCCCACTTGAAATATTCTTTTGCTTTTTTTTTTTATTTTTTATTTTTAATTTCTAAGTTTAAAAGTACATAAATATCTACGTAACGCACGTCATCAATTTAAATACAGTTCCTTAAAACTTGCTCTTCTTTCTCTCTTTCTCTCTCTTTAGTCTTTGATCAATCATATATTATGGTTATTATATAGATATATATTACATGCACGTCGTAATACGATCATCACTCGTATCATGTTTCATAATAAGCTCCTGTTTCACTAATAAGCTCCTGTTTTCGGGTAGTCTATTGTTCTTCTTGTTGAATAAAAATAAAATTTTGTGCTATTCATCCGCGCGTCAATATCGTAGCTTCTGACATAATTTAAAACGAAAAATCTTTTTATTTTATTTTGTTCTTCTAGTAAAAATGACTGGTCGCTTTGTCAAATCATCTCTTCTAGTTATATCTTAGCACGATCATATTTTTATCTGATTGAAATTGAAAAAGAAAAAAAAAAATTGAAGAATGAAACTGTACATTATTGTACAAATGTGTGTGTGTACTGTATATTTTAGGTACACTGTTCTATCTGTAAACGGAAGGAAATAGATGATTATAGATTTTTTTTTTTTTTTTTGTTGTAGAGACCAAATCAATAACAAATATTTGTATTTGATATTCTAATTTAAAAGAAAATGAAATTTGTCATTTGGCAGAGGTGGTAAAGTAGGAGGAAGACGAACCAACCATTCATTAAGATAACTCACTATTTTAAAACAAATGCAGCTAATTTTTCAAGTGTTTGTAAAATAGAAGTTACTTGTTTGCTCTCGTAAGGAGTATATACTTAAATTTGTAATATCTATGGTAAAACTATGGTAGACAGATAAACTACCATAAACGATTACTCTTCATAAATAATATCTAATGGAAAACCTTAAACTCTAAATTCTTATAGCTTCTTTACTCTTATATATGCAGTATTTATAATCATAATGTTCTAATAAACAGAGAAGATATTTCTTCTTTTAAAACAGATCATATACGATAATATGGAGTGAAATGTAAATGAGAAAAAGAATGATCAAAACTGTATTTAATCTTATATAATCGTATCAATAGAATAATAATAAAAGAAGATTTAAAAAGAGTATATTGAACAATAAAAGCAATTTAAGACACTAAAAAACAGAACTGACACGAAATATGCGTGTAACTAAACCATTATGTTCTTTAGAATAAAAAGAGAATTACTATAATAAACAAGACAATTTTAGACAGTATACGTAAAATAGAAGAAAAAGACTATTTATCGTAAAAATTTGACCACTATTGCATGATCAAAGATCAGAGAATAACAGCTTCATGCGTATTTTTAAAATTATAATAGTCACAAATAATCGCAAATAAACTTCCCTAACATGTTCATCCCTATTGTTTTGATGCGATAATACATCTTTCGATAGAGGACATCTTCTAACAATGGTATTACAGCGATCAACTAGTGACATCGTTTTATACTGAACAGAGTAAACTTTTTCTGGTTAGGTACTATTGTCTAGGTTACGCACTATCTTATGATTATCATAAATACATTTGAGATCATTTTTAAGACCTTTATACCACCAACAAAAAAATAAAGTTCATTTAGAGTACCGGAAAAGTGCTTTTTTGTATCAAACACACTCGATAATCCAGACGATGTTCTCTTATGTTGGCGAGAAGAACTGCCAAATGTTTAAGAAAAATTTTCAAACAACATGACGAAAATTAAGTTTCCATGGGAAAATAATATTAGTTTTAAAATTTTTCTTAAACATTTGCCAGTACTTCTTGCCAAAAATAGAACATCGTGTGAGTTTATCGAGTGCTCTGAATACAAAAAAGCACTTTTCTACCTCTCTAAATGAACTTTCTTTTTTTCTTACCGTTGATAAATGCTCTAAGGAAATAAAACTAAATAATTATATCAAAAAAAAGTTTTCAATCTGGTATTTGTGTATTCTGCCCAAGAAACTTTTTAAAAGTCTCTTTATGTTTATTGTGTCGTGGCTTACTTCATCTCTTTTATTTTTAGAAATAAATCATTTTAGATTTAAATGGCTGCTGCTGCTATTACCAGTACTACTGTTCCTATTCCTGCTCCAACAACAACTGCTGCCGAACCGTCTCTTCCTCGAAATTTAAAACAATTAATTGCTGAGATCGATCAATCAAAAAAGGAAATTGATTCAAAAGTAAAAACTTTGGAAAAATACGATACAAGTCGCAAGAAAAAAAAAGACAATCTTGATAAAGCCAGTGAAGGACGAAATACACTAAAATCGTTACATACGAGAGTAAACGATATTCAACAAGAAGTTGAAAAAGCTACAAAAGAGAGTGACAATAGTGAATCATTTAGAAGTTTCAATAAATCAAAACAAGGAGCATTAAAAACATTAGCATCACTAAGTACAAAACTTTTAAGCGCCGATAAACACCTTGAGAAAATAACCGGCCCTACTGACGATTCAATAACAGCTACTACTACAGCAATAAAAACAGATGGTGAAGAAAAATCATCGGGTATTGCATCTCTTGTACGAAATATGCCATTTGGACGAGGATCAAAAAAAAAGAAGAAAGATGTTACAACATCATCAGTTGCACAACCAGCAGCAATCATAGATGCGACAACAGAGGCTGGTGCAACAGAACATGCGCAGAAAAGCGGAGAAGTTGCAAAAGACGAAGATATAGATGAGGAGAGTGACGCAGCAAGATCAAGTGACGAAGATGATGATGATGATGATGATGATGATGATGATGACGTAGTGACAGATAAAAAGAGTGAAGGTTTGTTTTCATTTTTTCGTTAAATTATGAACTTACCCAGAAAGCCATGATCTATAAGTTGATGTAGATGAAGAGTTCGTCATAAAGAGCCATTACTGCTACGAAAACATAATTAGCCTAGATGAGAATTTATTTTGAGAATTGTCTATATAGACTTTGGAAGTTAAACTCGTGTCAACAGACATAATCGTCTCATGCTTGCTATAATCGACATTGTCTTTCCCAAAACTTTGATGAACCCCTTCTATCTAGATCATTTCTACTTATCAATTTAGAAATACCGAAACGTCCAATGAAACAACCAGTGCCAACTATTCATTCAAATGTTGACCAAGACTCAACGTCGAGTGATGATGACGATGAACTCAAACTGTTGAATAATTATCAGAAAGAAGTTTCGCAATCAAAGAGTATGATGTCTGACGAAAATGAGAATAAAAAACGTCTGCATACACCACCAAGCGTTCGTTCAACAAGTTCTCTAAGACATCGAAAAGAAAACGAAATACATTCCGATCATAAACAAATAACAACTATTCCTGTTGAGCGAAAACAGAAAAAACCTGTAATTTCCACTGATAGTGAGGATGAGGAAGAGGAAGGTGATAAAACATATTTTGAAGAAGAAGATGATGAACTGAAAAAGTTAAAAGAAGACAGTGTGGTAGACGAGGAAGAAGAAGAACAGCAGGCTTCGGACATCGATGAAGATAATCAACATCTCAGAAGATTAAGAAGTGAGAAAGTTGAGCCTGGTACAATGTTTCGTGCTCTTCAAGATTTAACAGCTGAGAAAGAAGACGATTTAGACCTTCGAAAAAATGATCGCTTAGAACTCGTTCAACAATCACCAGATGATTGGTGGATATTTAAAAATGATCAAGGAAAACAAGGTTACGTTCCAATTAATTATATTGAACAAATTTCTGATTCTAATGAAATTCATCCATCATCACTACCGGGTCAAATTCGTCAACATCGACGCATTAGAAGACAGGAACCGTCGGCATTGATTGATGCATTAAAAGTCCAACGCAGTATTCCATCTGGTTTTGTTTTATCGAATTTAGCATCATTAACAACATTAAATAAATATCAGTTATCAAATTATTTAATACCAAAAATGACTGAATCAAATTTATATTATACTGATTTATATTGGCGTCACGATATACAATCGATTCGTTTACATAATGTACATCATCAAAAAATATTAACATTGAAATCATGTCTTAAAATACCAAAAATTGTTCAACAACCAAATATTACTATTTTGAGTCGATGTGTAAGAGTATGTTTACATGATGGATATGAAATTGTAAGTAATATTCATACTGTACGTGCACATGTCAAAAAGACGAGTGATCCACATGAATTAACAGAAACATGGTATTTTTCTGATTCTGAAATAAGATCATTAATAGATGAACAACCTGAATTATTAATACGCTCAGACTTACAAACATTATCAAATATTATTATGGAATTAGCAGTCACATGTCAATCAGCACTAACAAATGAAAAATGTGAAATTGGATGTGGATGGATAATGATACCGATCGAGTAAGTTAATAATTTAAAAAATAAATGTAATTATTCTCAGAGTTGAATTTCTGAAAATTTGAGTACATAGTAAGAAAACAAAGATTCGAGAAAATGGCAGAACATCTGAGAGTAAAATCTTATTCTATTAATTTCATTGCAATCAAACTACATTATAGAATTAGCATCATTAACAACATTAAATAAATATCATTTATGTCCGATAGAGTCAAATGTTCATATTGTGAAACGTTTAGATTATCGATCTTTACTCGTCGCTAGCGAAGTTTTATTAATTTTCGTTATTTTATTTATGAATAGCATTTTCTACTTTACTTTAAATGAAACGTACACGTAAGGAATGGAGAGATCATAAAACGATATTTTAATAACAGGATGTTGGAAACTCTACTAATGTGAGAAGAATTGCAAACAATTTATTCACATGTTCTATGAGTTTGTATTAAAAGTTTTAAAGTACCAGCGTTCTATTTTCCCGATACATTTTGCTGGAAGAAAAATAAAAAATCTAGGTAGTTGTTCACCTTACACAGTGAACATTTTCGGATTACCAAGCAGATATGAAATTATTTTTCTAGAACCTCTTATTTCGTGTCGAATATGATTTATTAGAACTCATTAGTTACGTTTTTCTGAAAAAATATACACCATGGATCGCACGACTAAAAGTTTCGATGGAAAACTTGTTTGCTTAAGATAATGGATGAGGCAGAAAAAACCGATCTCTCAGTATTTTCTAGTTTTCTCCTCTCCTTTGCACACAAATCACCATTTTACTCACTACAAGAAGCATGTTGAACATTTTTCCATATACTGTGAAAATAAATAAATATAGAGAAAATACTGTAAAGTTGCAATGTCAACAATTTTCTAATCCCAAGGACACAATGAAAATAAAAATATCTTGAACGTGGTCCTATGCAAAAAAGTGAAGTCGAAATGTATGTTTCAGTGCTTCGAAGTGTTGTCTTTCTTTTTGTGTATCATCGATTGAACAAAAGCCGATTTTATCAAACAATTCACTAAAAAAAGAAGGAACTTGACCTTTTCACCTTGTTACAGTAAAAGAAATGAAAAAGAAATATTGAATTTTCTCTGTTCGGATGTGATAGAAGAATTATTCTGTTTTCAAATAAAACAAATCTGACCTTAAACGTTAACCGAGTTATAAAAAAATTTCTAACTAACCTCGAAATTCCAGTTTGAAAACGATGTTTTTTTGACAAAATCAACAGAAAAAGAAAAAAACCTGTTGCAATCGCTTGCCGTAAGGAATAGTTTTAAATTGACACAGCAATTTATGGACAGTAAAATATCTATCTTGTCTTTTGTATATCTCACAATATGAAGAGCTAAAATGGAAAATATTGAGTTCTTGGTTATAAAATTGTCGATATTGTAACTTTACAGTGTTTTCTCTATATTTTTTTATTTTTACAGTATATGGAAAAATGTTCAACATGCTTCTTGTAGTGAGTAAAATGACGATTTGTTTTCAAAAAACATGAACTTAAGAGTGTCTAAAGGAGAGGAGAAAACTAGAAAATACTGAGAGGTCGATTTTTTTCTGCCCGATCTGTTAATAGTGTCTTATACGTTTCTATGCAACTCGATGCGTTGATTATTAGTCTTATAAAAGCTTGATTTAAAGAAGAAGTCAAAATGACGTGAAAACTGGTCAGTTTTTCAAAAACCTGAAAAGATTGTCTAAACCTCTATGAAGTATGTGTGAACTAGACATAAATGAACATATAAAGTTTTTGAAAACTTCAGTAATTCATTAAACTAAAAATTCTTGATTTTTTTGTCGAAATGCATTTGATAAAAGATTTTTTTCTCCAAGATTTTTGCAACAAAGTTTCATAGTTTTTAACGTATCGGCATAATTAATCAGAACTTTTTACTCAAAAAGTAGAAATAATGTTAACATTTTTATTTATTCTATTTGACATATAAAATGTTTTCTTGTTCTATTTTTATTTTTAGTCTTCCTCAAGCACTAATGACTAATACAAAAAGTTTTAGTGAATTTTTACATGGCGGATATTTAGATGAAAAAGATGTTTTATTAGATTCTGAATATCGAAGTTTACGAAATGAAGGAATATCGGGTATGATTGATCAAAGAAAACGAGCTAAAATTACATTTTCTGTTGAATCACGTGAAGAAAAAATTGATAATTTATATGATCATTTACCTACACAATCAATTGTTGTACCATTAAATCTTGTAAAAATATTATATTATTATCGTCAAGAATTAGGTTATGTATTAAATAAACAATCAATATCAACAACACCAATTCATTCAATATTTTTAACAACATTTTTTTCAGCATTAGAACAACGAGATTTTATGGATGCTTTATCTAGTATACATCGTTTAAGAAGAAAACAATTTCCATCAAATTTATCCATACAACAAAAGAAACAAGAATTTATTAAAACATATGAAACATATATTTATCCATTATTAAATTATAGACAATTATTACCATATGATTTTCATGATGAAGGAGTATTAAAAGAACGAAAAGGTATTATTAAAACAATGTTAGCAAAACAAATGGATAAAAAAAATGATATTTTAACACTTTTACTTGATTCACAATGTAAGTAATATTAATACACTTAGTGTTATTTTGCTAAATTTTCTAAGTTTAAAACTCTTCTATTCAATTGGCGTACAATTTTCGTTTTTTTTGTTTTTTTTTGATATTTTAGATACGGACAAATGGACACCATTTGTAGCTGAAAATGAAATTTGTTTTTCATTACAAAATCATTTTAATCAATTTCAACCGGAAATTATGACATAAGAAGACAAAAACAATATTTTCTGTTTATTTAGAATAGTTGGTTATTGAAATGACTTCTCGTTTTGTATGTATATATATTTTCTTTTTTTATTCTTTTTATTGTTGTTACAATTGATTAGACAAATATTTCAACAACAAAAACGAAATTTAAATTAGAAATAGGATGAAATTTTAACTATATATAATTTAGCTTCAATCATACTTAGAAGGCAAAAAAGAAAATGAATAAAAACCTTTTATATTTTATTGTAATAGAGAGCAATATGTGTGTTAAACAAATTTATGATCATCGGACTCATTTCTAACTTGATAAGTTACATCCTAATTCTTGATTAACGTTCAATCAATTTCAAATAATTGAATTTTTACATTCTCTCGTAAAATATTACAACAAAAAAATATCATCAATAACATTCAAAATCAAAACGTACACAAAATTTCATGAAACAATAACTCAAGAAAAAAAAAAAGATGTATATCAAAAATAAGTTTCATTTTTATATCTGACAAGAAAAAAAAAAATGTTTATTAAAATCAAAGAAAAATTTACAGAAGAAGATGATCAATTTGAAATTGAATTGATGATGCAATTTGTTTAATATAATCATACGATATTAAACATAAAAATTTTGATTCATTAAGATTAATATTACCCGTTTTATTTCCAACTAATTTTAACATACCCATTGAACATAATGTTGTTAAGTGTTGATATGTTTGACATGTTAAAGGATTATTTTCACCAACAATTGAACAATAAATAGCCAATAGACGATTAAGTAGAACAGGTTTTGATATAAAAATTTCATTCGTTGATTTTATCATACCCGTTATTCGTTTTTGTGCTATTTTTGAACGTTTTGATCTTTTTGTTATTTGACGTTTATCATATAATTGTTTATCATATTTTGATGGATTTCGTGCAGCTAAATAACAAGCTATTAATAAATATTTACATGTTAAGGGTAATTCAACATCTTGTTGATTTAATGTTGAATAATAATTATTATCATTATTAATTTTAACTTGTTGTATATCATGTGTATCAAGAAATTTTCGAACACTCATTGTTCGAGTATAAACAGAATTTAATGCTTTTGTTAAAAATTCTTTTTGATAAAATAATCGATAATCAATATCGTCATCACCATCATCATTATCACCAATCGATCGTTCATTTAAACGTAAAAAATCTTTTATACACATTAAACATATATCTTTTAGTTCGATTAAATCATTTGTTACATCATAAAATAATTGTAATTCTAATGTAAGAATAATACTAATTTTTTGTTTTAATAATTGAAGTTGATCTATGATAATAAATAAACAACAAAAAATGTTTACTAATGTAAGATAAATGTGTGAATACAAATTTATAACTAGTTCAAATACTTTTTGATAAAAATCAACAATAAAATCCAAAGGTAAAGCAGTACGAAGAAGATAAGATAGAATTGAATTTTCAATATGTGTATAGATAATTATATCAAAAGAAAAAGACAAAGAAAAGAGAACGAAGTTATCAAAGTGTTCACTATTTTCTCACTATTGCCTGATGATGATCTAAGAATAGGTTGAAAGTCTTGTATCTGATTTGTTTTATATTGATTCTGTTAGAATTTATAAAATAACGTGAAATAAAAATGTTTACAGCAGTTCTTTACTTCATTCTATCTTAAACATCAACAAATTTGCTTATATTGAAAAGAGAGAGAGAGAGAGATTTCTCAAAGTAAAAGTTTGATAAAAAACTGATGAAACAAGACAAATTTTCTATCTTTACATCTAATAGTGAAAAATTGTCTCATCTACAGATCACAGTTGAATATTTCACTCGATCTTAGAAGAGAACATGTGTCAGAAAATTATCGAATCTTCGAAAAAACAACAACTTGCTAATATTTAATAATATTTGAGCAATACTTTGAGATATGGTCTGTTTTTCATCGTTCTCCATAAATTAAGCACTTACCGGATGATAAATCAAGAAATGTGGTTATTGTTTGTTGTAAAATTCCATTTAATTCTGTCCGTGTATAAGCGGAAAAAAAAATCGTAATTGGAAGTAACGAGCCAAGATCTGCCTCTATTGTATGTTCTGTTATTAAATTATTAAATGATTTATTACTAATCATAATTAATGTATATTTGAAATAATCCAATGTCAATTCTTCCAATTTAAATAGAATATACAATAATGTTGACGATGTATCATACTGCAAAAGTAATTCAATATGATGAAGAACAACAAAATAATGTTGTTGTTTCTTCTTTTGTTTAAAACAATAGTCTCGTATTTTACGAATAAATTCATTGAGATTTTTTGGATAGAATTTTTTTTTATCATCCACATCATTTATGAAAGATGAAAAAAATGAATTAAAAAACATATTCAATGAAAATATTTCACGACAATCAATATAAATAATATTCGATTTCGTTACCACTGATTCTAATACATGTTTAACAATAGATGATTTACCTGTATTCGAATTTCCAAAGATGTACAGTTGTTTCGGATACGGTATGGTGTCATGATAAGAGAGAAGATGTTTGATTGTAGAATATTGTAACGAACGATATTTAAAACTGTCAGGCAATGAGTCAGACATTGTTTATCGAGTTTAAATCTATCTATAACCAAAAAACCAATAAAAAAATTTTATCTATATAAAACGGTATTTATTTCAACTTTGAGTAATTGAGCTCTTGTTTTATATTTAATCACTTTTTCTTCACAAACATCTCATCAAAAAGGATGTCACCCTAAACTCAAAGAGAGAACAAAATTCTCGTTATTGATCAGCTAATCCGAAATGAAAAGAGTAAGAGAAAGATATAAAGCTTTCACTAAAGGTTCAATGATATTGTAATTATATAGTGTACTAATCGTACATTGATCACAATAAAATGCATACAATGTAAATAAAAGAAGAGAGTTGACTGCGATCTAAAAGTGTTCTAGTAGATGCTTCAAACATCGATGTGATAGCTAGTTAATCGAAAACTACAAAACACCTTTTAGCGACTAACATTGAGCTCCGACTCAAAAGGTTAAAAGAATCGATTTTCTTTATGCCTTAAATCTGTGCAACGACTCAATAATCTACAGAACACAGCTAAGAGCTAGAAAAGAACTACTATATTCATAGCAAAATTCTAAATGGGATCTACAATTAAATATTTTTCTCTCGAGAGTTTCTCTCGTTAATCGTTAGATTGTGTCTCGTAGCAGGGGTATGTCAAGAACAGAAAAGTTATTGTATCGAGAATGTTGATAGGAAATATTAAACAGAAATGAAGAGAACTTGAATTTAAAAGATGAGGCAAATGAAAATACAGCTCTTACGGATATTGAGCAAAAAACAGATTAGTAAGAAAAGAAAAAAAGATTTTATATTATTGTGATTTACTATTGAATTGATGTATCACGGAACACCAGAAATAGCTCGCAATTCGTTAAATTAAGTGTGATCGTAGGACAAAAATCGGACTGAAATCGTTATCGTACTGAATGCGCTTCAGAACGCGCTTTTTTACGTTTGATTACTCTTTTTTTCTGCATTAAGAGATTCGCTAGTCAATATATACCTATTGGGCCATTTGTACGTTTCGAAAAAATGAATTTTTTGGGCTTATTACAGAAAATATATAATAAGAGATGATCTAGGAAAAAAAATAACGCATTAACAGTTTCTTGCTGGAACTGACTAATGGCGTTACCATGGATCTATACATGAAAAATGCACGCCTAAACAAAGACAATTTCCATCTTTTATTCTTGATACATAGTGACAACAAAATAACAATAAGCCTGCTGCGACAAAATTCGCAGCTACTTCTCTCACACGGTTTTATGATGAGATTCAATTTGAAAAATAAAACTATAATACTTTCAAAGCATTCGAATGCATGAAATTATTGTGAGTTTAAGCAATATTGCCGATCGCTACAGTCAACGTTGACCGATACTATATATGTACTTAGACTACAATCAAACAAGGAAAGAAAAACATACTTTCTCGTCTTTTTTGCTCTTTTCTAATTTCGCTAAATAGATTATTGATGAAAAAAAGTTTCAAAACTTTTTTATTTAAATAGTATTATAAAATTTTGTGATTTACGTAAACATCTCATTCGAATTATATACCACTTGACTAAAGTTATTCTAAAACTTTTAGAATAACTCTAGTCAAGTGGTATATAATACAGTGACTGTTGTCCTATATAGTTGTATACATATATACGACATCTCTCAAAGTTCTTTACCTTCTTTAATACTTTGCCGATAGAGAAATACTTTAACTCTGTAAACTTTTATATTATATGGATGTTTTCGGTCGAGATATTCTACTACAACTAAAATTTCTAGAACCAAGCGCTACTTTCTATTAGTTTCACCTTGATGATAATGACTAGATCTACAAATTTTAGTTGTAGATATATTAATCGATGTCTTCACACAATCTTAGTTATGCTAGTTTTCGCTCTCGTTAAAACTTCGTCATTTAATTGTTTAAAAAATATTTTAGCAGTGAATATTATATACACTGTTCTTGAAAAGCTGAGGAAAATATTCGAGTTAGAAAGTGGGATTAATTTATGTAAATTGAGCTTAATAATATTTAAAAAAAATTTATTGTTCAATGAGAGAACTTTCAACATTAAAATAGATGTCGTATGTATTTGGTATTCTATATCCATATCGATCTATATTCAAAAAGAAAAAGAAAATATTCTTCCTTTGTGATTGGTCAACTCTCTATTGTACCTTCTGAGTTATTCTTTCGATAAAAATATATTCTTTCGATAAATTTTACTACAAAAACATTACATTTAATTGTCGAAATAGAAGATTATTTTGATACTCTATATTAGGATACTCGAACTTGGACAAGGCACGCGAGAAATGAAAGCTAGAAGTAATGAGATCAACGTAAGTTCACGCGGTTTCTAATAGATTACAGCTAAGTTCATACCTAACGTACGGTTATCGATCAATCTGACATATTTTTTTCCATGGGTTACACACTTTTGTTTTCTTTTCTTTCAAGGACTACACAGTTGAGGTAGCTCATATTGATCATCTGATGCTTCACAGTAATCTTTGGGGTTACTTACTACTGGAAAAAGTTGATCAAAATAAATTACAACCAAATTTGGTTGTAGAATAACCTCTCGGGAAAAGTGGTAGACGGACCAGTAAAAACACGATAATAAAAGTTTCATTTTATCAAATAAAGCGAAAGAACTTTTGTATCTAAAAGCGACAACAATCAGCAGCTACTTCAATTTTATAAAATTTCTTTTTTCTATAAGAGAATCTAATCAAACAAATTCTTTTGAATTAAACAAAAATTTTGTCCTCTTTCTAACGCTTATGGCTTTACGTATTTTTCAAAATGAATGAACAAAATATTGTAGCATCAAGTTTTTCTGAACTTGAATAGACGATAAAATAGACGTAAAAGTTAGAATTTTTCGGTAAGTTTTGATCTATTTAACTCATAACTGATTGTGGTAACAAGATTTATTTTCTCGTACATACAGCTGTTCTGAGTAAAAACAATAGTCGACGTTGGTAATCGTAGTAGCAAAAATGAAAATTAATACCAAAACACAAATCAATCGTATCATGTAGTACTTTTATCTTAGACTAGTTCTATACAGGAGAATATAAATCTTTTTCGGAAATTAATGTACAAATGAAATCAGAAAATGTTTATTTTTAAGAAAAATGGGATCAGTAGTGTATTTTTACGTATTATCAATTACGATAAGGAAAACAAAAGAATAAACAAGATTTTATTATGACAATTTATTATGATGAAAAAAAAGAAAGACTATCACATTGATTATCTGTTTCTCATCGTTCATAGCCAAGAAAAAGCCAGCATGAGATCTGAAAAGCAGTTACTGTTATTTTGTTGTTGGTACATGTGAACACTATTTTCTCTGAACATAATATTGAATTGTTTGTATTTGAATTATATAGAAAAATACAAACAATAACAAATATAGATATGTTCACTTTAATAATCTACGGCTGAAAATCGACGAAACTCAAATTTACAGTTGTTAAATACACAGATGATTGTACTACTCCAATATCAGTTACAAGCTAATTGAATATTATTCACGGTAAATGTTATAATGGGTTGCTGATCAAGACGATTATGTAATGCATGTTGAATAAAATTAGATGTTCCAACCAATTCAATTTTATGGCTTCGTAAAGATTGTGTTAACATGCATCAAGAAGAAGAATTCAAAAATAAGTATTATTAGTTCTTTGTGATCGAAAAGATACGTCTCTTTCGATAAGCAAAGTGAAATTTTCCATATTCACAATGGAAGTTCCGTTTGGTTAGTGGAAGCCACACTGCGTCTTCAACCAATTCAGTAATCATAGAAATGCTGATCAACAGATAGCCAAGATAGCCGATATTTTGGCTAATGCGAAATGATTCAGTCAGTTTCTATATTTGTCTTGATCTTGTCATTTGTTTGATTTTCTATGTTTGCTAATCTGTTCTTCTAGTAAAGTTTATATTAAGTTATTTTTCTCACAAATTCGTTTTCGTTTTTGACAACATTTGTTTTTGTCCGTACAACAATGTTTTATCGTTCGTGTCATGTTGACGAACCGATTACACAACGGACAAAATTTTACCACATGGGTGCTAATGACTCTCTCATTCGTTACTGAAATTGATGTGAACTACTAGAAAGATGAATGTATTAACATTGATTGAAATGAAAGGTTTACGATACATCTAAAATTTGTGCCTCATGTTCTGACAATGAACATAATTTCTATCATTTATGTATATATCTTGCCCTCGCGCATTCTTCCACTGTCATGAATTGTGTCTCATACTTTTCCTTTTGATATAAAGTGTTGATAAATTAACGAACTTGAAGAAAGTATGTTTAAGAATTATTTAAAACAAAGAAATAAATTTTTTTACTTTTGTTTCAGATTATACACTTCATATACTATTTAGATTGATTTACTTTAATTTTCTTTTTTACAATCAATTCCTTTACCCGTTATCATCTCTTTTCAATGTAAACATATTGTATGTCAGGCGCTGATACAAAGTCTCGCTTGAAACGCGATAAAAGTAAATCATTATTAGACGAAGCAAATTCATTGTCAAATCAACCACCGACAAAAAAACAAAAACGTCAAACTACAATAAAAGACCATATGGATAATTCTTCAACAATAGACAAAATTTCTCTTAATCAATATTCAAATGGTTCATCGGCATTTCGATCAACATCGTCCTCATCAACGTCTTTGCCGTCCCCATCTTCTCAAACTACATCCAATGTAGCAACTAAAAAACTTGTTATTAAAAATTTAAAAGGTAAGCAATGATCTGGCATTAACAATAGTACTGATTTTAGTTTGTTTGTTTTTCTTCTTCCTATTACAGCTTCTCAACAATTGCCAAATAATTATTTTGATAAAATATGGCAATTATTAAAACAAGCACTCGAAGCTATCCTAACAGGTACGAACAGTCCATCAAATGAAGAACAATTATATCGTCATATTGATAATTTATGTACAACAACAACAAATGATACATCAACAAAATCAATGTCTTCGCTACTCTATGATCATCTGAAACAAGTTTTCGAAGATCATATTCAAACAATGTTGCCGACATTAACAACGTATTCTTTTTTTTGTTTTTGTGAGAGAGATGTAGTTTTTATTTTCATCCATATAGTGATGAGAATGAATAGAGAAAACCGTTCAGGATCAAAAAACGTTTAATTAGTATGTGTCTGTTTATTCTTCTTAACGCAAGGATTTATGGATTTGTAGAGAAATGAATGACAGTGAAGAATACTTACGTTTATTAAGTTTAACATGGAGCAATCATAGTATTCGATCTGTAAGTGAATAGTCTCATATATATTTTCTTTTTAAAGTATTTTTCAATTGTTTTTTACTTTAGAGTCTCATCCGACAATTATTTATTGTACTTGATCGAACGTATGTTTTACATACTACCAATGTATTGAGTATTTGGTAAGAAACATGAATCATTGATGTGCGGACGCTTTGTAGAAATATATCTTTTTGTTTTCTATTTCTATTCAAGGGATCTTAGTCAAGATCTATTTCGTCGTTACATAATGAAAAATTCCATTATATTAAATCGGTGTGTGGAAGTGCTCTGATAAGAATTATTATTATTTTTTATTATTTTTTTCAGTTGTGTGAATGGTTTACTCAAAATGATCGAACAAGAACGGAATGGCGAAACTATTGATCGAAGTTTAGTAAAAAGTCTTGTGAAAATGTTGCTTGATTTGCAGGTAATGGAAACTTAATAAATCCATGTGGAAGAGCAGTTTTGAATAAACTTGAGAATAGAAAGTAAAGAACTGCGACAAAAAACATATTTAAAAGATTTTAACTAAATCTTTTAAATATGTTTTTTGTCGTAGTTCTTTACTTTCTATTCTCTTATAGAACCTTGCTAAAAGTTTGTGTGAAACATTATGAACATTAGTGCTGTTGTTGTTATTTAGCTTTATCACAAAGATTTTGAGGTATTATTTTTACAAGCCACTGGACAATTGTATTACAATGAAGGAAGACAGTTAATTCAAACACTCGAGATTAATCAATATTTAAAACATGTTGAAAAACGTTTGCAAGAAGAAAATTTACGTTTAACACATTATATCGATCATTCAACAAAGTATTTAACGGCTTGGTTAGCTAATTCTGCTACCGGAGTGATATTCCATTATTCTTTTTCTGGCATTTTGTTTCTCTTATAATTAATATTTTCGAACGGTTATATGTTCCAAGCACTGGAATGTGTAAGATTAAAGCGAAATGTATGCTGAAGACTTCGAGATGTATCCGAAATCTATATGATTTCTCTTTCAGAAAATATGGTCAAATTTTCAGAACTTCAGAAAAACTAGGTGACTGTATTCTTATCCGAAAGGGAGAGTGTGATTATATCTCGTAGTCTTCAGCACACATTTCTTTTTAATCTTGGACATCTTGGAGCTTGAAACATCTGAACGTTTGAAAATTATGAGAAAAACAAAATGTCAAAAAAGAACATAACGGAGTGTCACTCCGATAGAAGAATTAGCTGGCAAAGCCTCGTTATCACTTTTTATATGTATATGGTCTATTATTTGCTCATGTGATACTAATACAATGATATTAAGTTGTCTGAAAAGACATTCTGCGCTACTCTAATCCCGTTGCATATCGTTTACGATCTGTTTAGAGTGGCTCTAATTCATCATGTGGAAAAGAATCTTATTACTGTACATGTTAAAGAGATACTAAAGGGTAATTAGCCAGATTAAATGGAAATATCACACAACAATTATATTTTGTTCGTTGTTTTTTTAGGTCTGGAATTGCTGATAGATGAAAATCGTAGATCGTCCATTTCGCTTATGCACTGTTTATTATCTCGTATCGGAATCACTGGTACTACTGATTTACGTGAAGCGTTTAGTAACTATATAAAAGTAAACAGATATATTTCTGATGTTTTCTTGACTTTATACTTTGTTTGTTTTCATATAGAATCGTGGTCGTTCATTGATAATCAATCCAGAAAAAGATGCCACAATGGTACAAGACTTGTTAGATTTTAAAGAAAAATTAGATTTGATATTACACGAATGTTTTCATGATAATGACAAATTTTCCAATACACTTAAAGATTCATTTGAATTTTTTATTAATCAACGTGTCAATAAACCTGCAGAGCTAATCGGTATACACATTCGATTATTTAATATAAAAAAATAAACAAATTTATTTATTTTTCTTTTAGCAAAACATGTCGATTCAAAGTTGCGAGCAGGAAATAAAGAAGCAAGTGAAGAAGAATTAGAAAAAAGTTTAGATAAAATAATGGTATTATTTCGTTTCATTCATGGTAAAGATGTATTTGAAGCATTTTATAAAAAAGATTTGGCTAAACGTTTATTAGTGGGAAAAAGTGCATCGGTTGACGCTGAAAAATCAATGTTATTAAAACTGAAACAAGGTGAGGTATTTAATAAGTAATTTACATTCATATATTGCTTTAGTTGTTGTTTTCTGAAAATAGAATGTGGTAACCTTTTTACAAGTAAATTGGAAGGCATGTTTAAAGATATGGAACTATCTCGTGATATTATGCTCGCTTTTGAACAAGTAAATATATCTTTTTTTATCAATATTTATTTTCTTAAAAATAAATGATCTATTACAGTCTACTCACATTCGAGAAATATCAGGGAATATTACTATGACAGTGAATATTTTGACTATGGGATTTTGGCCAACATATCCGGTCGTACAAGCCAATTTGCCACCAGAAGTAAAGTTGATAATAGATAAAGAGCTTTTAGACTCTTCATTGTCAATTGTCTTATACCTTTTAGATGTGTCGATTTCAAGAAACATTTACGCGTTTTTATTTGAGTAAACATAATGGACGAAAATTACAGTGGCAATATTCATTAGATCATTGTTTAATTAAAGGTTATCTTAAAGACAAAAAAGTAAATGCAAACGATTAAATATTTTCTCATACAAGTACTCAGATATATCGTTTTATTTAGGCTATGAAAGAATTTCAAGTATCATTGTATCAAGCACTTGTTCTTCTATTATTTAATTATACAGAAGAACTTAGTTATAAAGAAATAGCCGAACAAACAAAAATAGGTATAAATTCGTTACTACTTTAGTTTTCACTCTCTTTTACAATCAATATGTTGCGTTTGTAGAAGAAGTTGAATTACAGCGAACGCTGCAGTCATTAGCATGTGGAAAAATTCGTGTGATGAATAAAAAACCGCCGGTATGTGAAAGATTGTGTGTATTTGAAAGGTCTAAATATTACTAAGTCTAAATATTACTACTGGGATAGTTAGTACAAAAAAGGAAACATGAGAAGTACTTCACTGTCTTCAGATTTTTTTTGAACAATTTTTTGACTTTAAAGTTAGTAATAATTTTGTTTTAGAGCAAAGATGTTAGTACGAATGATCATTTTACCTTGAACACATCATTCGATCATAAATTAATTCGAATTAAAATAAATCAAGTTCAAATGAAAGAAACACCGGAAGAAAATACGTCGACAACCGAACGTGTATTTCAAGATCGACAATATCAAATTGATGCAGCAATCGTCAGAATAATGAAAACAGTATGTGTTTGCAGTTCTGTAAGGGGTACCTGGAAATTCAGTTGACCTATAAAAATAAGTTTCTATTAAAAGGAGGCTAGAAAAGGTTTAGTTTTTTTCAGAACAAAATTTTTTGAAGAAATGTTTCTTGAAGAAGTTATGGGTAACTTTTCGGCTAGACTGAAAGCAATCTAATCATACATTTAGACCAGTTGCTCTGTTTCGCTTCTACAAGTTCTCACAACGTCTCTTGTCTAGACGAAATTTCATTCATAACTTCTGCGAGGTTTGATAAAATTCAAGAAACAATCCCCTACAAAATTTTGTTCTCGATAAAACTACGCGTTTTCTGGTCTCTTAGCAGAAACTTTTTCTTATGGGTTGACTGAAATAACAGGTACCCATTGCAGGGCTCTATACATCTGTCGACTGAAAGTAGCTAATAGCTAACTACTGTCGACATTTTGAGTAAGCTAACCGTACTTCTTTCTGAATATTTTAGCGAAAAACATTAGCACATAATAAGCTAATAACAGAAGTTTATGCACAATTAAAATTTCCTATTAAGGTAAGTCCGTCTCTCTTCTTTTTTTTCTTGTTATGATTCTCTCGTTTGAAATTCTAGTCAGTGGACCTCAAGAAACGTATCGAAAGTTTATTAGAACGTGAATATATGAAACGTACTGAACAAGATCCAAATGTTTATGAATATGTTGCTTGACAGGAGTTTACAGTTAAAATAGAGTTTATGTATTTCTAGTCAAGCAAACTGGATAAGGCAGAAAGCGTGACAATATGTAACTCCAGCTCTTTTTTTTCTTTTCCTATAGCCATTATTGTCTTTTGTACAGTTTCTCCCAAAATTTATTTATTAATTGTCTTTGTGCGTGTATGTACGTGTGAGTTACACTCGGCAGAGATCGTCCATGTGTTTTTGTGTCATAATTCTATTTTTGTTTTTTTTGTTTATGTGTACGTTCGGCTGGTGCTCTACTTGATGACAAGAAGAAAGTATGATAGAGAGAGAGAAAGAGATAGAGAGAAAAACCATTCATTGTCTTTCTTTTTTTCAAACTTTAATGCTATTTGTTTTTTCGTCATTTTTTTTTCTCATAATAATAAATAACTAGTTCTTTCGATATGAGAGCGATAAATATATGTTTTTCAAGAAGGGAGCTAATACTGAACAGTTAAATTCGTGACTCATATTCCAACAAACTGTGTAAGTTTTTGGAGAACGACTGCTCAACTTGTCTGGATGTGATATTAATATTCTGTAGATAGTTATGGTTAGATTATTAAGACTTGGGACACTGCACGGTCCAATGCAACAACCTTGGCGCTACAAATATCTAGAAGCTTTATATCAAAGAAGATTGGAAGCTGGTCCCGAACAACCTCGCTTTCGTTCAGCATTCACAAATTGGTAGATTGTTATGATACAACAAGCTTTGACATCATTTTAGTTTGAGTTGTTTTTAGGAATTACGAAGCAGAACTTTATGCTTGTACACATCGTTTTGGTGAAAATATTCATACAGATGTTTTAAGACGAGCGCTTACTGATGCATCATTTATGAAACAAGTCGTTGAACAACGTGCTGAAGCCGGTAAATGTTAACTTCAACACTATTTTATTACACTATTATTGTATTTTGTTCTTTTGTTCCTGTTAGGATTAGATCAAGTAGAACGATCAATGTTGCCAGTTTCTGATAATGAAGAATTAGCAAGAAGAGGTACGAATAGAAATAAATTTTTTGATCTTGAAAGTCATTCGTTTCTTTATTTACATTCTGTAGGGGAAGAGATTGCAAGTCATTATATAAAACAAGTATTAAGATATTGGTATCCAAAGTTTCCTGAAGAAGGCATCGAGTATGTAAAATAATATGACGAAAATTTTTGTAGATATTATTTCTGTATCAAAAATCAGAATAGAGGATAAAATTTGTTTTTATGATCAAGTTATTATTCCAGAAATGTATCTGTCTCTGATTTATTCTAGGGCCGTTACTGCTTTTCTTTTATCCGAAACAACTGTTGCTTATATTAGTGAACGACTTGGTTTTAAAACAATTATTCGATGTGATGTAAGAAATTTATTTAGTTATTTTATTTATATTTCAACACATATTTCTGCAAAAGGTAATGACTATCTTTGTCTTTTTAGACGCCTGTTCCTCGCCCAGCAACAATGAAAAATGCTTTAATGGCCTTTATTGGAGCTATTAATGAGAGCAGTGTATGCAAAGCATTTGATTTTCAAATATTTCTTTTCTCTTTAATGTGATTCTTACTTTAAAGGATCAACAACGTGCTGAAGCGTTTACTGCCGATTTTATTCTAACACATTTAGTTGGAAAAGATATAAATGAAATTTGGCACATATCAAATCCCATGGGCCTTTTATCAAAAATTTTAGAAGCCAATGGTCGTCAACCAGCAGAATCTAGGTAAATGATTGGCATATTTGCATTAAACTGTTTACAGGTATCGCTTTTTCAGATTAATTTGGGCAACGGGTGTATCAAGTGTTTTGTCGACGTATGTTGTCGGTGTTTACTCTGGAAAAGAATTTTTAGGCAAAAGTATGACAGTGATAGAACTTGACCGTTGAATGCGTTGCATTTATTATTGTTCATTTATTATTTTTCAGATTATGGCAATACGATTGCTTTAGCTGAAGAAATGGCTGCTCGTGATGCACTTCGTCGATATTTTGAAACAAGTGAAGAACGTGCACCAATTCCGTTTGACAAATTAAAACATATGAATTTTACATCTAGATTAAAACCTTAAGTGTACTGCATTTTTTTTGTATATAATAAATCAAATTACTTCCGTGTGTCTTTAGTAAAGATCGATCTAATATAATCGTTACTTCATAACATGTTCTAGTCATTTTGACGTGTGACGTTTATCTCCTTAAAACAGACTAGGAATAATGAATTTGGTGTTGCAGTTTACTGTTAATTTAAGTATTTATCTATGTTCGAGTCCGTATTTGTATAAAATCAATTTTATAGTTATTTTTTCGATAATTTAGGTTTTAAAAATACTATAATGGATTTGTTTTCGTTTGCATTCTCAAAGAATAAGGCTTAAATTAAACGTGTACGAATAACAATAATTGACCTCCTTGCGTGTTTCTTTCGTATATACAAACAATCTACAAAATAATTTTAAAATAGCTGATAAAAGCAGAATACTTGCGTGTAGATTTTTCTTCTTTCTCTTATCAGTTAAAAAGAAAAGAACAATGTTACCACTTCGTTTATAGTATGAAACAAAAATTTACTATTTTGACGAGAACAAGTTGTTCAAACATCATGGGTTGTAATCAAAGTAAAATATCAAAAGATGAAGTTGTAGTACCACAAAAAAAGACATACAACATTTTTGAAAACTTAGTCCTTCCTGAATTTGATGTATCGTCGTCTGATGATGATGATGATGAAAAAAGAATAATAACAAAAACAAATGCAATAATGAAAGACGTGTACAAAATTAATAATGATCATCAACAATATTCAGCAAATCACCTAGACCATGAAAAACAAAAATCGACTATCCTTGATAGTAAATATATTCAAAGTTTTGTGTAATAAATCGCTCACAAACAGAAGCATATCAAATTTAACACAGAAGAGGACAGAGTGAGTTAGAGTATTATTCAGATAAATACTAAATCTTGTTGGTGAGATTGACTTTGTTGTTATACATATGAGAGCATCCATAGAGTATTTTCGTTACTGGTACGTTAGGGTTCTTTTCAACGAACTTCTAAAATTCCATCTCGTCGCCGCAGATAAAGGAAGAGCAGATTCTGTGCATTTAAATAGGCAAAATTTTTTGTATAATACACTCTCAAAAGTGTTTTTCCGTGATTTTTTTCTATCTATTTTTTTATTATAATGGGATGACAATCAATTTACTGCAGTGGAGGTTTTTTACGTGAACTATCCGTTTTTTTTGGGGGGAAGGGGCTTGTTTTGCACTCGTACTTCACATTATGTTTTCCTTCCATTTATATATTTGATGTTGAATAAAAGCAGACGATCTAGTTTAAATGAGTAAACGTTACAACTAGAAAATACAATGATCAAAAGCTTCTGTATTACAACAAAATTCTATGGTGTTTATAGCAATGAACAAATTTTTCTCTATACAAGAGAAGCATGTGGTAATTCATGCGCAGGAATGGACTGAGCAAAGCAATGATCGTGTTCAGGCACTTGTTTTTACAATATACGCGTTTACGCTGTTGAAGCTACATCCAAACTATATAGATAAAACCTATTTGTTTTGCATGTAGACTAAACTGTCCATAATATTTAGCAGTGATGATACCAGGCTAGAAAATGACGCCGCAATCGATTCTACTCACAGTCTTTGCTGATACTGACTAATCTACTACACCTGTACCTGTTGCATTGTCTAGAAATTTTGATCTCTTGGCCAGAAATAGAATAATTAACAGAACAATAATATACCACTCACCGCTTGTTGTGATCAGATACAGGGATACCGCGACTTTCATCGTTTTTTATGAGAATTGATGCATCTAAAAACCTTCATACAGGTAGTATGAAAGTCTCTTGCTTTCTCCTTTGCTGAGAATAAATGGATACTTCTGAATTATTGGATAGGTGTTATTCCCGAATCCCACGTCGGTACAGGTGTGTAGGATTTGAGTTTTGTGTATCCGTACCCTACTCTAATAAGATTATCTCTATCTTAGGATAAAGTACACTTCTACACGAAAGTCGCAACATCTCTGAACACTGTGTTCTATTGTATCCAAAATGGCAATGACTGCTGTATTAATTATAGTGAACTGGCAAAAATAACTTCAGTTTAAAGTTGGAGCATTCAAGAATGTTTAAGATGATAAGCGTATTTAAAATACACATGTTATTTCCTGCGTAGCATTTTCTGTTCAATCACTTGCAAAAGTCAGATTTCAATTGTGTTTTACAATACTAGCCTCGGTATTTAGGAGTCACTGCATGAGAACCACGCCTACCCATGCTCAATGACGATATCAGATAATTTCCTACCCGTCCTTATCTTGTAGAGTATACGCGAAAAACTATAAATCCCAAGTTTTAACCTTATAGTCTTCAAAGATACAGTCAGGTTTTTCGAGAGTGCTTAGTGTAAAACTTTGCGCCGGAAAATGGAAAGAAAAAGTAAAATGCCGTTACTCCGTCAATAAGAAGGATGATAGTGAGATTTTTAAAAAGAATTATGGACTACTGGATTTCCAAGCCAAAAGATCTTAGCTTAGAAACAGCATTTTTTACATGTCGATTTTTCGACTTAAGTAAAATTGAAGAACACTGAATCATGCATCGTTTTGTTCAGAATTTTATGCTCTTTTCGGCTATGTACTTTACAAAAATTTTCAAAAAGCTGAAGAGCTTTCCAGAAAACCTATGTCGGTTTTCCAGAGACCGTTTCGAAGGTCCAACTTTTGGAAACGGATCTAGATAGCCCATGGTTGAGCGTATAACGCAAAATTGTTGTCGATTCGTTGTAGGCAGAAGCCGTCGAGAATGGAACCCAACAAGTTGATGTTGTTATGGCATTCTGTCGTTTTTCTCGTGCAATGACTCTTATAGGGGCATATGAGATAAAAATTCTTTGTCATTTATCATTTCGAAAAAAGAATGAATTTTCACAAAAGAACGGAGTCCAAAATCCGATAGAAATCGGTCCCTCTTCAAAATATTTTAATTTCGATGTAGGTCGATAGAGGATGATATTTTATGTAGTTTTCTGTATTTTTTGTAGCTTTAAAATGCATTTTGTTGGAAAAACAAATTAAAAACAAATTATTATAAATTAGTAATATTTTTAACGCTGGATTGTCATTAATAATTTATTTTCGATAGAAAATGTGAATGGAACTTTTTTTCAAATATACCACTCGATAGAGCTCAACGAGCTGATTGTAATATATGCGAAGGAATGCTGGAAAGTAAAACTAATCGTTATTTTTCATCAAAGAAACACTTCGGATCTAACATTTTAGAACTATCTATCACGGTATTTCGCTTTTTTCTCTACCATTCAAGATTTAATGACTAACCATTCCTAGTGTAATGAATAGCCCACAAAGAGAGCTACAAGAATATAGCTAATTGAGTTAAAAGTTTGGGATCATTGTAAAATCCCCAGCATAAGCTCAACAATACTTTAATGATTGTGATTTTATATTTTTTTTCGAGCGGAGAACCTCATCTGAGTTTTTGATGAAGAAACAAAAGTTTTGCTAAAAAAAATGAATAATAAAATCATGAATCGCATATCATTCGTCTCAGTTTTTAGCGCTCATTACGAAAGGTCACGTTTATTTTGCTTTGAAAATGATTCTTGATAGTAAAAAATTGCATTTATTTCTATTATACTGATTTTGAGTTATGTTGAGCTTATGCTGGGGATTTTACAATGATCCCAAACTTTTAACTCAATTAGCTATATTCTTGTAGCTCTCTTTGTGGGCTATTC